>MQRK01225273.1:32257-42275 GCA_001938485.1 Girardia tigrina
TATGTGCGAAATTTTATACCTAACCAAAAACGTGGGGCATAGAAATGATCGATTGTTACTAAAAAGCAGTAAAGAGGAAATAGCAGTTACTAATAACAGTAATTCAGAAATCCGCCCCATGTTTTTGGTTAAGTATAAAATTTCGCACATGTCTAGAAAAAAATTATTTTCCTCTTTTTAGTGCATTGGTAATGCTTGAAAAACGTGGTTGTTTTTATAAAAATTTTTTTTTATTAATAATATTATTTATTTAATTATCTTCTGCTATTTCATAAAAAGAAGAAATCTTGATTTATATACATAAGACATAACATTAGAAAAGATATGAAGGATCTTCAAAATGTTACTATGTTAGATTTTGATTAAAATTTAGTGTACGACTTTTCGTCAAAGTCATTTTAGTTTCTCACTATTTATAGTTTTTAAATAAGTTTTTATATGTTGATCATAAAAAATCAAGGAAGACAAAGTCCTCAGAGACGATTTCTTTCTTCAGTTTCATATCGATTTTCTTATCCACTTCTCATCCTTTATAACTTATCCAAAATGACCAGTACTTCTGTCATTCATTGAACATTTTATCCAAAAAGAGTTAATGATCTTGTATTAAATTTTAATTGAGAATAAATAATATCTTTTTCAGGTTTATAATAAACGCAGTGGACTTATCTTGTTTAGAGTAAGCTCTCAAAAGAAGCTAAAGCATTTAGATTAGGATTATAAAAATGTCACAATATTTCGAATCGTTCTTTTTTGACAATAAACTTCTATTTTCATTGAAAAGTTAAAGAAAATTGTCTATTTTGGTTAAATATTTTTTTGTTATTTTTTGATTATTACTTGTTAAATTAGGCAGTTGAGAATGACACAAATGTTCGGTTGAATGAAACGTATTCTGGTGTGGAACAGAGAACAACAAACAACAGTATTAATAAATCGGTTTATGGTAAATTATTTTAGTTTTTTATGAAATATTTAATCAAAAATTGCAATAATCAAAAAAAAACGTCATGAAAAGTAGTTAGGGGATTCTTCAATATCCAAAAGATATTCCTCGCGTAAATTCGGGGTTAGGTTATTTATTTAGGAAGATTACCACTGTAGATTAAAGATCATCAAGAATAAAATTATTGCTCTTTCTTAGCATTTATCAGATCTAAACTAAATATATGTGCTATCCTGTTTAGTGTTGTTGGTCTAAGGCAGGGGTGGGCAAACTTTTATTGCGCTGGCCAGAAATTTTTCAAAAACTTTTCTTGCGGCCGCATGCATTTTTAAGTCAATTGAATAAAAAAAACAAAGAGAAAAATTTAATGTGAATAGTGAAGTTGACTACAAGAACTAATCAAAGTTCGATAGTCGGGAGTTAATTGACTGGTTGAGATTCGAAGAATTGAACGGAGATTTGAATCAGATAAAATGGATCTATTTTTGATTTTTTTATATTCATGCATGATCAACATATAAACAACTACCGGGTTTAAAACTAACATAACTTTTTTTGGCAAAAAAATATGAAAAATGGTATTAAATAGCAAAAAAGCATTTATTAAAATTTAATATTATTCAACAGAATAACCATCGACATCAATACAATGTTTAAGGCGCCGATGAAAAGACTTAATGGCATTTTAGCACATTTCACCATCTATTTTTGCCGCTTCTTGGCAAATAAAATCTTTAAGTTGCTGAATTGTTTCTCGTTTTCTCTTATACACTTCACTCTTCAAATACCCCCACACAAAAAATCAAGTGGTGCCAAATCAGGTGACCTGGCCGGCGATACATATGGACCACATCATCCCAGCCAACGTTGTGGAAACGCTTCATCCAGAAATTGTCGCAAAATCAGTGAATAATGGGTAGATGCTCCATCTTACTGGAACACAGCTTTCCCTTTGCATGTTCTTGATAACGATGGCATAAATAAACTTTTTAACATATCCAGGTCAAGCGCCACTGTTATATTTCCTTCAATAAAAAAGGGCCCATAAACACCAGTTGAAGACAACCCCATCCAAACATTAACTTTTTCACTAGCCTGTAACCTCTGATATGTTTCGGTTGGTGTTTCAGTGCCCCAAATTGTATGTCTTTTTACAATGCCGTTAAGATGGAAAGTTGACTCATCAGAGAATATCAGGTTACTAAGACAATTTTCATCTGCATCTATCGATTGAATTAGCATTTCACACATAACACGTCTAAGAGCGCAATCTTCTTCATACAAAAGTTGCGTGGCTTGAATTCTGTAAGGGAACATTTTAAAGTCGTTTCATAATATGTTTTGAACAGTTCCATAAGATCAATTCAGAGTTGACAACGATTTCCTGATAGAAGACTGGGGTTCTTGCTTAAAATGTTCTGCTATCTCATTTTTTTTCATCATCAATTGGTGGTCTTCCAGATTTTGGAGCATTTAGAACGCATCCTGTTTCTTCAAACTTTTTGAAGATGCTTCTAATACTTTTTTTCGGTTGAAATATTTTTTTTCATTTAAGTCGTTGAAGTTCTCTTCTTACTAAAGTCACTGACTCATGCTTCGCAAATAAAATAAAAATTTTTACACGCTGATTTACATCCATTTTGAATCTTACGCTTAAACCAATAACAACAATTAATATATTTAAACAAAATGTACTTTTAATTATATTTTAAAGAATAAGCTTATGGATGCCTTTATAATTAAAATGAAATACAATATAATTCAAAAGGTAATGCAGTTTAAAATCCGGTAGTTATTTTATGATCACCCTGTATATGTTTGATGCGAAAAATGAAAAAAATTTGTTTGCAAAAGAACAAATAATGGAAAATTGTTCTATATTCTGTAGTTTGCCTATCCCTGGTCTATGGAAACAATGAATAAATCTTAAAAACAAAATTATGTAGCATATTTTCATTTTTCAAATGCAAATGAAAAAAAAATGGTTACAAAACCTGATAATCAACCAAGGTAACTGACAGTAGTAAATATTTTGCTGGTGAAGAATCTTACTTCGATGCAACTATGTCTAAGGAATCATGGTGCTAGTAAATGACGCTTAAGGTGACCCTGACAATATGTTATTATATAATAACAACTAAAATCACACTATATATTTCTACATTATTTCCTTCCCAAATAATTTCTTTGAACTTCCAGCAATCTCGGATTTATATAAAAAGTTATAACTTAGCATTAAGCACTTCATAGAAAATTCAATTATAAAGCATAAAGTTATACTCAAATTTCGATTGAATTCAAATTGAAAATAATTATTTTTATGTAAGAAATTTTTTTCACTTTTGAAATTTGAACAAACTTATAATTTTTCGTTCAAAATTGTATTAATTTAATTAAACCGATTTATTTTTTAAAAATTTCAAAATGATATGTTTGTCATAATTTATAGTAACTATAATAATATAGATGTTGCTTTCGGGCGAACAACCCATCAAAAACCTCCGCCAAAGGTCAACCTTGTTGTAAACCAAGCAAGTCATACCACTGGAAATGCTAAACAGTATCTGCAAAACGGACCAAACGTTAATGTGAGAAATAATTATTTATTATTATTATTATCACAACAACAGATTTAACTGAACTTTCTTTGATTGTTTTCAGAGATTTTATAAGCGTTGTATACAGTGAGGTTCATTTTAGGTCCATGTCTAAAATTGAAAGAATAATAAAATTTAACCAATCAAAATGTTTATTTAAGAAACAACTTACTCAAATGTCCATTTGATGATAAAATGTCCATTTGAGGATAGAAAATATATGAAATAATATTTTCTACCCCTTAACACACATACATACATAACTGCACACATAGCATACACACATAATATTAGGACCATTTGTTAATATAATGTCCATTTAACAATATAAAATTTTGTATGTTTTTTCATAAATTTTTCAAAGTTTTTAATAAAATTTTTAATAAAAATATTTTAATTAATTAATTTTAAATTACAAAAATCATATTTTTTTCAAAAAATTTCTTTTAACAATTGCCAAAGTAAAATATACATTAAATTTAATTAAAAAATTAATAAATATTTTTAGAAATTGAATTTTTGTTTTCAATTAAAAAAGTTCGACACTGAAAAAATATTTTAAAAATTTCATAAATCTCATAATTTTAAATATAAAGCATAATTTAAATAATTTAATGGAAAAAAATGTAAATGAATAAAAAAATATACAAAAAACTATATTTAAATTACATTTAAATTAACAAATGTCGACAAAAATTATTATTTATTATATAAATTATTATTATATAAATTAACAGATATCAAAAAAATATTTACCTTCCATTAGTTATAAATGTAGATCCAAAAAATCCACGATATAACAAGTTTCGTTATTAACAAATGGATACTTGTTATTAACGAATGGACCTCATTGTATCATAAAAATACTGTCAATAAGTCTTTAGCCTAATCTATAAATGAATGTGTGTCAACAATAATGATCGAACCATAAATATTTCATATTGTTGCCCATGACTTGAAACACACACGCACAGCGCATACCCAGTTAGAGATATCACAGATAACTGATTTCCGTATAACATTGGTTTATCTAGGTTGAGTACAGAATCATTATCAAGTTTCTTCTTAGAAAACTTTAATCCATCGAAATACAAAAAATAAACCATTTAGAAATGATTATTCATCACGTGTGAGACCATTTACTATTGGATTCATAACTTGAAAAATGGAAGACAGTTTATTTTCAACTTAAAAAAGAAGAAAGACCAATGACATTTCAGAAGAGAAGCGTAAATTGTTTAAGAAAATAATCACAACAAGGATTAAATTCGAATTCATCGTCTCAACATTAGTAAAGCTTCCCCTTTTGTCATACTTAAAAATGTTAGAATTCGCAAACTTTGTTCGCAATTTGTTTCCAAATACATGACTAATGAAATGTGTGACTATCAATTCACTGTTGCACTGTTGATTTGAAATTGTTTGAACCACATGGCTAAAAATTTCTAAAACTCTTATTATTCTGCAAGTTCTGAAAGCAAAGGGAATACTTCTGAATGAAGACTTCCTCATTAATTTTTACCACACAAACGTCGTTATGAAACCTCTCATAAGAGAGAATCAATGTTGAAAGGGTTTTGTGACCTTCGTGGAATGATTACTATGAGGAGTTAATTTTAATTTAGTGACATTTTTCAAAAATAGTTTATTATTTTTTTAATTTGTAAATTTTAAAAAAAAGTAAATAAATACAAATGTTTTAAAATTAAAATTCATATTATAAAGAAAACTATCAAAAATTTAATACTTATTTAAAAATTAAATATCTTTACAGTTATAACAAATGATAAATTTTAATAAAAGTTTTGAAATAAAAATTTTAAAATAAATACTAACGAATTAATTTTTATAATATTTAAAGAAATAATTTTTAAAATAAAAGGCTTATGATAAATTTAAATTAATTAATTTTAGGATAAAATTTTAGGATAAAAATTAATTGTATTAATTAGAAGTTTTGAAATTTATTAAATTGTAAAAATTGAAGGTTGTTAAAAAATTGATAGATTGATTTTAGGCAAAATAATTGAATTAACAAGAAATTTGTTTGAATATGTGAATTGCTATCATTAATAAAATTTTGGTGTTAAATTATGAGCCTTGATTCTAGTGATAATACAAGTGACCTAAACGCTACTTACAATTACAAATGATCTATTTGACAAAGGTAGGACAAGAAATAGCCCAGTTCGCAAGTTACGATGCAAACCAAAAGGATAATTCATGAAAACGCTTCCACTTACACGTTACAACAGTAAAAATTGAAGAATTTGAGACTTCAAACCGTTGCAGGGATTTCGAACTTTTTAAGACCATCGTAAGAGTCTTAAGGATCACATTTTTTCTTATGTAAGAACTCAAAGAGAATTTCAAGAATATTTTGGTCGACTGTCTACAAATGTCTTTGAAAATACATTTAATGACATCATCCACCGTTGGCGGAAATGTGTGTATAGCAATTTTTTGTTGCATTGTAATTCTGTAATAAAAATTTCAATTCGTTTCATTTTTATCTAAACGAATATAACGACTTATTAATAGTACCACGTACAATTTTGCAAACAAAACATTTTGTAGTTTTCTTAAGTTTTGTTAAATATAAAAATATTTTTTGTAAATCAAACTGTGGATTGATGGTAAAAGTTTCGGTTGTTATTAACAACAAGAAGCAATTATGAGAGATTTTTCAATGTTTGCACATCACTGTACGCAAGGGTACTTGTCACGCACTAAGTATTTTATCAATATCTACCGTATTGTTTTTATAGTAAAAGTAAAAATATTATATAAATTAAAATATTGGAGAGCATTTTATTTTTATTAAAATAAGGACCAGATATTTTTAAACCATAGATTATCGCTTTTTTTCCATAAATTGATAGAATATCCATAGATTTCTAAAAAATATTCAGTTTTATAAAAATAGAATTACTGAAAATATTTCATAAACTGATAAAAAATATTATAAAGTTAATCATTTTAAAAAGCTACAAAAATGATAATAACAGTTTAACTTTCTTTTAGTTAAAAGTTTTCTTTTCAAAGTCCACAATTCCTTGGTATCTTTTTAGGGCTTCTCTTATTCCTTAAACTAAGAATATTAACATCGACAAGATTTGGTGATTCAAAAAGTGGTATAAGGGCAAACATTTCCTTTTCTTACTGAAATATTTCTACACAAGACGGTAAATATCTTTCCATATTTTAATAACGGTGTTCCGTGAAATAAAAACTAGATTATTGTGATCAATATTTTCTTGATCAATATATTTCTGAATTCATACTAATTATTTTCAATAAATGAAAATCTGTTAATAAAAATTATTAATTGTAAAGAATCTAATTGGTTAAAATTAAATCTAAACATTTTTAAAAAAGTACATATTAAATTATAATATTAAAATTTTAAATTACATTTAAAAATAAATAATACATTCAAAAATGATTTTAAATCTTTTCACTTTAAAATTAAATTAAATTATTTTAATTAGTAGGAATCAAAGAAAATACCAATCATCCATCTATGTAGGAGAGGCACAATCCGAATCAACATACAATATGCACAATATCAACATCCAATTCAATACATTCCTCATATCCCCCTCGGTTTAAATGGCTTTAGCCATTCAACATTTCTAATCAAAGTTCTACCATCTTCGAGCTGTAACTCGTAACTCCTTTCGGGATTTCGTTTCAACACAATTGTCGGACCTATGTAAGGGTCATCTTCTTTTGATATATTTTCTTTTTTTTATCAACACTCTGTCTCCAACTTCAAAAACTCTTCTTGTCTCCACATTTTGTTCGACATTAACTTGGTTTCCGTTAGTTTCTTTATTGTTCTTCCACTAATGTCTTAATCGTCTCCCAAATATTATTTCAGCTGGTGCAACACCTGTCGTAGCTTGAACTTTACTATTCAACATAAATTCTATTTCCGACAATACTTCTGTCCTATCTATGTGGTCTCCGTCCTTCATTCTAATATTTATAGCATCTCTGATTATTCGAAATTGTCTTTCCACTATCCCATTTGTATTATGATGATATGGACTTGAATAGATTATCTCGACTTTGAACCTTTTAACTGTATCTTTGAACAAAGCCAATTCAAATGTCTTTCGTCTATCAACATTGATTTCTTTTGGAGGTCCAAATTTCCATATACATCTGTCCAATATCACTCTACGAACTGTTTTTTCATCTTGACTAGCAACTACATTCAGGCTAATATATCTACTGAATTGGTCTACTATTGCAAGTACGTATTGATATCCGTTTATGCTTCTTTTGAATGGTCCACAGAAGTCCATGTATATTTTCTGGAAAGGTTCATCTTTTTTGACAATTTAAACAACTTTGGACTATTTCTTTAATGATATTTCTCATATTCTCCATGTCAAAATCTTCTCGAAGATAGTTATAGACCTTTTTACTACCAGCATGACATGATAGTTTGTGCATCTCTTCAATAAAATCTGTTCGATTTTCTTTTGGGATTCAGTATTTATTTTCCTGAGTTGCCACAATGTCATTTTTAGTGTCCATTTTCTCGTTTTCCCTTTTCTTATATCTTCAACAATTTGTTTTATTTCTTCGTTATTCTTTTGTCATTTGAAATCCTCTGACTCTTCGTTCAATGCAAGAATTCTCGTCTTGATCTTTCCTTTCTGGGTCTCTTCATGCATCGTCTGACACTGGCTACACAATTCGCAAGAATTTCTAGACATCGCGTCAGTATTTGAATGTGTCTCATCTTTCCGATATTCTATTTTCAGGTCAAAACCACTAAGAAAATTTATCCATGTTTGAAACTGTGGTGTAATAGGGTTTTTCGTAGTCATCATAAAAGTGATAGCTTTATGATCCGTTCGTAACAAAAATCTTTTCCAATACAAAAAATGTTTAAAATGTTGAGTGAAATAATAAATTGCAAGTAGTTCTTTCCTTGTTATGCAATAACCAAGTTAATGTTTATTCATTTTATGTGATCCATATGCAATTACTCTTTCTCTTCCACACGTCTTTCTGTGATAGCACCGCTCCTATTGTATCAAAACTTGCATCTGTATCGAGTATAAAGTCTTTTGAAAAATTAAGGTATGCCAAAATTGGTGTCTTAATCATTCTTTCTTTTAATTTTTGAAAACCTTCATCACATTCTTTAGTCCAAATCAGTTTTCTATCATTGCTCTTACCACATAAGCCTTCTAAAACCTTTGCATATCTAGCGTAATCCTTTATGAATTTCCTGTAGTAATTCGTCGAACTCAAAAAGCTTCGTAAATGTTTGATACATGATGGGTTTTGAAATTTTCTAATTGCATCAATCTTTGTTTTATCTGTCTCAATACCTTCTTTACTTATGACATATCCTAAAAATTTCGTTTTTTTTCTACTAGGAATTGACATATCTCTGGGTTTATTCTCAAGCCGGATTCTTTAATTTTCTCAAATACGTTATGTATTTTTTGAAGATGTTCTTCTCTATCTTTTGCAAAAAAACAAAATATCATCCAAATATTTGACTGCTTCTTTCCAATTCAAATCTCCTAGCATCATTAATTCTTGAAAGGTAGCTGGAGCCCCTGTAATTCCAAAAGGCATTCTTTTAAAACAATATTGACCATTATTTGTTGAAAACGCAGTTTTAATCTTTAAATCTTCTTCTAATTCAACCTGATAATATGCATTTCCCAGATCGATCGTACTAAAATATTTTGCTCCATTCAACGTGTTTAACATATCATCCACATTTGGCATGGGAAATGCCGGTCTTACCGTAATTTTATTCAACTGTCGAAAATCGACACATGCTCGGATGTCTTGTTTCTCTTTTTTCCATACACAGACAAAGAGAACTACACATTTCAATTATACCGTTTTCTTAAATATTTCTAATGACATCATCTAGTTTCTCTTCAAACTATTGTGGTAGTCGATAATGCTTCACTAAGACTGGTTCTCCACGAGTTTCTATTTTGTGTTTCGTTAAGGAAATTTTCCCAACATTCCACTTGTCAGCCATGAATATTGATTTATATTCTGTTAATAGTCTCATTAGTTGGTTGTCAACTTTGGTGTTATATATTTCTTTAATTCTCTTTAGTCTGTCATAATCTGTTGGACAATCTCTAGTCATCCATATATCACCTGAATCTATAGTTTCCTTCTTTAGTTTTATTCCAAATTTGTCTAAAAAATCAACTCCTGCTATCATTTCTGGATGGAGTTCTTTGACTACATAAAACTCTATAATTTTTTGTACTTTTCAATTATTACTTTTAATTTAACAATTCCATAATTTATAAGTTCTGAATCATTTGCATTATGAATGCGTTTACTCGTTTTCTTTATCTGAACATCTTTCATACTTTTAAGTATATCTGCTTTAACAACATTTACTTTGGCACCGGTATCCAAAAGACATTCAACATTCATATTCTTTGTATTAAATTCAATGCTTGGTCTTCCA
>MQRK01225274.1:13763-26365 GCA_001938485.1 Girardia tigrina
ATAGAAATCTGCTACAACGCTGATTATCTAAAAATAAACCAGACAATTAAAGGTGCACAGTGACTTTCTGAACGCACTGTATATTTTTAATATCGAAATACCACTGCTAAATACCATGGAATTAAAAATCATGGGATTTTTTAAATATTTCAAATTCAAGATCTCGCGTTTTATATGACATAGGAAAATACGTGAAAAATAAGTTTTTAATAAAGTTTTTCTTGTTTAAAATAACAAAGAATATTTATTAATCTTATTTTTTCTGTTTTCGCTGAGTTTATTGTTTTGTTTTATTTTATAAATTTATAATTTAAAATTTTTAATTTTAAGCGATATTTTATTTAGTAAATCCATAAAATGACAGAGGTATGGAAACATTTTATAAAAAAAAGAAAAATCTGAGTCAACAAACAGATACTGAACTAGCTAATGAAATGGTGAATGCATTAAAGAAACAAATTGGTGAAAGACTAAATGCGGATATTGTGTCGTTGTTGCTTTTTCTTCAAAGTGGAAAGTACACTAAGTCCCAAGTCATTTCTCATTTTAGATACACAAAAAAACATTCTATTAATTTTTTGGCAAAAGAAACATTCGAAAGGTTGATCAAATTAGAATTTATAGATCAACACACAGATCCAGAGTCAGCTTCTGAAAATGAGGATGTTATTTTGAATTCAAATTATGATGAACTCCAAAAAACATTTGAACATATTATAGCTATTCCGAACGATAGTGGAGGAAAATCCACATTAGAGAAAGAACTAAAACTTTGGGAGGGAAATAATGCCAAAAGAGGTGACTCAGATGAAAAACTGTACAACGCATTGATGACTATTCAATCTACTTCGTCAGTAAGCGAAAGAGTTATCAATAATTTTAATAAATGTGTACAAGATATGTAACAATCAAATAAAAAAACCGAGCAACAAAATGTTAAGTCATTGCCAAATTATAACTAATTGAATTTATTATAATCATGCCTAAAAATTTCACACTCGACAACATAATATTATTATATTTTATTATTATTAAAATAAAATAAAAATTATTATTATAATGTTGATATATATTGTAATGAAAATTTTAATATTGTAATGTGTTAAATATTATAATATTTATAATACAAAAAATATTATTAAATACTTTTGGTAATATTCATAACCCTCACGGGAATTGATGAAGAAATAAATTACATTTCTCAAAGGACTTCAATGTAAAAATTATATTTAAAATTGGTAAATTTTCGATAAATTATTATTATAATTGACCAGAGGTTTATCAGATATTTTGATATTAGTCTCATTATTAAATAAAAATATTATTTTTAGAATTTTCTTTTCTTGCATCATTTCTTTGAGAAAATTTAAATTAAAAATCCGTACTGAATTTTGGGAGAAGTAAACTAATTTTATATTTTTTTCTAGAATGACTTTATTTAAATGAAACATTAAAGTATTGAATCCGTTATTCATCGAATCAAAGAAAGACAAATTGAGTGTTTAAATTTTATTTAATAACAGTTATTCAAACAATAATAATTATCATATCAATAACTATTGTTCAATTCAGAAAGATGATATTTGATTTTTTTTAATTTATTAATAATTCACTTTTTGTACAGCCGCCACTATTGTTTGGTATTTAGTTCTTTTTGTATCTTCATGTTCGATTTGACACTGCTAACATAACTCAGTGTTCATTCTTTAAATTGCCGTGCTTCTCTCCTTTTCGATATTCTAACTTAAAGTTCAGATTGATTAAAAAATTAACCATATTCTGGAATTGTGCAATAATCGGCTTTCTCGTCATAAACAAAAATAGGATGACTCGCTGGTCAGTCCTAAAATGAATCTTCTACCATATATATAATGTTGGAAGTGTTACGTGAAATGGAATACTGCCAACAATTTCTTCCTGGTAATACAATAACAAAGTTATTGTTTTGTGCACCAAGATCCCAAAACTATGATTCTTTATCAACCCTCGTTATATTTTTTGGACAGTACGACTCCGATTTTATCGTAACTCACATCTGTGTCGAGAATGAATTCTTGTGAAACATCTAAGTATTGAAGGATTCAACGATTCCTCATTCATTTCTGCAAAAACTCTATCACATTCATCCGTGCAAACAATACTTTTATTTTTAGCATTTATCAATGATTCTGACGATCGTGAATATTTTAAATTGTCCTTAATTATTTTTCTAAAATAATTGACTAGACCAAAAAAACCCTTTTCATATGGTGTACGAATTTTGGCGTTTCAGATTTCTTTATAATGTCAATCTTATTTACATCAGTCATCATTACTTCAGTTACATAAACTAAAAATTTTATTTCTGATATTGGAAATTTACATTTGCCTGGATTTAATTTCAATACCGTTTTAGATATTCTGATGAATAATTTCTCCATTATTCTTATGTGATCATCCAAAGGCTTTTTTCGTACCGTAGCCATTGGGCAGGGGGTGCATTCAAATATGCACAAGCATATGGCTTGTGTTTGCATATTTTTAAGTGTCTCAGTAGGCAAGAAACCTGTTGGCGCCTATCTTCTCTCCAGGTATGGATGGCCGTTGGCTCCAAGGAGCTCATCCGCCCTTTGACTGATTTTGTTTTTCATCCTGTTGGGTGTCCACATACCCTCTTTGCTCAGGTTGCTCTAGGTGAGGAGGCCGGTTTAGTCACCAACCATGGTAACAACTATTAAAGGTTTAGATGGTACCTGTAGCAGACAGCTTGCCTGACCTACAAAGGTCTTAGAGAAAACTAAAATATCATCCAGGTATGCTAGACTCTTTCTTCAAATCATATCTTCAATAACGAACTTGTAATAACTTTAAAAAATTGTCACAGATGACTCTAGATTTTCGTAGCCCAATTTGGTTAGCGTTTTTAGGGTCAGTTTTACGATGTGTTGCCGGGTGTTTTCGTAGAGGAGAATTGACCCCTTCATATTGACCAATCTCGGGCATATACATCGGACATCGTGATTCATTTTGTCAGTTTGTTGGTAGTGTTTCTATGCGTTGATCTTTTCACCCGTATTTAAAAAGCTGTAATGGATGAGACCGGCTACAGACCATCGAACAGTCACCATAACTTTCTTTTAGTGTAGTTTCGGTTTCGGAAAGTGGTGAGGAGCTGCATCGCGGTTCAACCATTGTGTTGAACGTCGCTAATTATCGTAGAGAATCTACTTCTCCTCAAACGTCACAATCCTATCGAGAAAAAGGTCATTTTTTGTTCCACAGAAGAAGCGCGGAAGACTCATCCAAACGACGATTTTTTTTACTTTCGTTCAATTCATGAGGCAATTATTTATCAAGCTTTTGCGACTTACCAATTTGCTTCAAGTGAGGAGCGACGATTGAGATATCAATGCTAAGCTCTTCTGCAAGTGCTCGAACAATTGTGCGTGGGTTGGCTTCCACCAGATCCTTCAATTTGTCATTGTCAATCGTCAATGGGCGGCTGTTATGAAGTTCATCTTCCAGGCTGTTATTGCCAGAGCGAAACTTTTGATACCAGCACTATACCGTGCATTCGTTGACACTTCCCTTACCCAAAACTTCGTTGATGTTTCTAGCGGTTTGAGCTGCCATATGCCCTAGCTTGAACTTGTAGAAGTAAAATTTGCGAATATCACGTTTTGACATCTACAATTAAAATAAAAATTATTAACAAAAGAAACATTATAATAAGTTTTAGACAAATATATCTGAAAGAGTATAAATTAAGCTTTCGAATGACACATAACATCATATATTGCATAACATCATGCATGCTTTAGTCGTATAACATTGCAGTAAATACAAAAATAACTAAAAACACGCATTCCTTTTGCAACAACCTGATAATATTATGTTCTTCTATTTTGATTATTCTTGTTAAGTCGGTATCAAGTTTGTTTATAGGTCTTAATTCTATTTCATCTACACATAATTTCTCATCAACATTGTACCTATCTTCTGGCTCAGTAGCAATCTTTGATTTTAGCAAGTTCTTTGGATCAAACTTTTTTATCCATAATTTTACCATTATAAATCACAAAACATTCATTCATTAACGTACAATATTCACAATTAATTGTGGTCTGCAGATCCCTCTGATATATTATATGGGAGTAGGACTTTTCTGTTCTTCGATTTCTGCATTGTCTTTTCGAGTGTTGAAATGCCCTAACGTTTTAGTATATTCGAATCTTGAAATTTATTTTCTCTTTTTTTGTCATCAAGGCAATACTTTAAAAAATGTGTTAACTTTTTTGATGTTAACTTGTGTTTCATGACTTTACTCAATTTGTCAAAAGGATGCTTCCCTTTCTATAATCAAAAGCATTACGACAAAATTTTGGATAAAGTAGAAGTAAAGACTTCTTTTTTTTAATTTGAGTGTCACGTAGTCTTATGAAATCAAAAAATATTACATATGTAATAATATAATTAGGAAACGTACTGCTGTAATGACTCACTTTTTTATAAAGCCTTGTCTTTAGTATACACTCTTGAAATCAGTTTTCTCAACACTCACAATAATTATTATATAATTTCTACCCATAAGTTCATTTTTAATATTTAAATAAATTTTGAAAAAAAAGAACAACGTAAGTAAACTGTTTTGAATTAAATAATTACATTTAATTAAAAGCTAAGTTTGAAATGTAAATTTTGATTGTAATATAAAACTAGATAATTGAGATCATTATTTTGCGGGTATATTTCATTTTTACTGAAATAACTTAAGATTTAAAAAAATCCGATAATGAAAAAAATCAAATATTCTAGAAATCAAATTATCTGTAAATATAACTAAGCAAAGTTCTATTGATATGATCCATTTCAAAGAATTTTTTGAACAGAAACTAACGACATATGGAATGATTTTTAAAATATAACAGTCTTCGTTAAGAATAAATGTTAAAGAAAATGAGTAACGTTATATCGATTGCAAATAATGGTTGAACAAAACCAGAGTTATCTTCAATTCGATGTGAAGGCAGAAGCTTTAGTAAAGGTGGATCCATATAATATATATATATGTCTGTCTGTCTGTTTAGGGTATTATTCTAAAACTATATTTTTGTATTTAATATTTGTTTTAATTATGAAAATAAATAAAGTATAAATCAAAAGAGTTTATATTTTTATATATTAAATTATATTTTCTATATAAATAAATAAAAAGAATAAAGAAAGCTTAAGTAAATAAAAGAAAATAGATTAATTAAAAAAATGTTAATAATAAATAAAAATTGTAATAAAAAAGGTGAACAAACTTCACCAAATTTCATACAAACTTTCTAGATTAAATTATTTCTTAGTCTAGTCACATGTACATATTAAGATCACCCCGAAGACAGTGATCTCTAGCATAAAAGAACTAAACATATTCATTGAACGAACTTGACAACTTGGTGTAATTAACTGGAAAGAGAACCTGGAACAGACTTGAGAATCGAAAATAAAGAATTAAAAAGCGAAAGGGACAAAAATATAATTATAACAAAATCTGTTAAATTTTTATATAAATATATATATATACCGCGCAGTGAATTGTGGTCCAATCTATTTCAATAAAGAAATATCCGAGTTGTCGTTAAGGCTCTGGGTTAATAAAATATAAAATCGACCAGGGGCCAAAAACTATTAGCGTTTTTATATTTTTTGTAATTAAACTGTGTTTAGAAATACATTTTTATAAAATCAATTTTGTTTCTTTTTTTACAATCTTTTAAACCCCAGATAGACTCAACGTGTCTGTATTCGATAATTTCAAAAACCATACATCCAATCGCCATGAAAATTTTGGAAATTATTAAGGTGTATCCCCGGGAAGGTTTTTGATTTTTTTAATCGGTGTTGTGCTTCTAGGACCTCCTAAACAAATATACCAAAAAATATCAATATAACATTAATCTATAAGCATAAAGAAGAATGTCCGTTTTTCTGTTTATTCACGATTAACCCAACAACTATCGAACCGATTGCTAAGCAACCTAAGAAAATTTTTCTAATCTTTTTCGGGATGACTTCTGTAATTAAACAATTATTTAAATTTAATACAACTTAATAAAACTAATCAAATTTTGATTTTTTTAATTTAAGCAATAATTTTTAAGTTATATGAAAAGGTTTTAGAGATATACTACAGCGATGAGATATAAATACACCACTGGGATGACAAAATAATGTTCTTTATTTTGGTATCGGTGCCGTTACAATAGAATCAAAAATCAATTATCGATTTTTAATATTTTTTGGATATGGATTACCATTAACGCGATAAATTGACGCAAGCATCTTACCGGAAGAACCGGCATTGTGAGTGAGTTACTCCAGTACCGGAACGTGCTCACTTTAACTGACTGTTGTCGAGTTATACTGAAAAAACACTTTTGTCAAAGGAATCACATCAGTCTCCTTTGCATATTGATCGTAATTGTAAATATTATTTGACTCGAAAAGAGAGGGTGATTCCAAAGGTAAATCGTCTTTCAAAGTTTAACATTCCACTTAGTTGATAATTAAAAAAAAGATTTTTAGAGATGCTTGCCAGTGTAGCCAACATATCAAAGTAAAATATAAGGCAATATGTACAATGGTTCATCCGACTAACTCCATACATGAATTTCAACTCCCATAAAAAACCATGTTCTTTAATGTAAATTAAATAAGAACATTTGATCAAAGTTAGGCAATAACAAAAGAATAGATCATATGATTAATGCACTCACTATCAATTTTGGGTAGATAAAACTAACCTTAATCTTTTCTGTGGATTTGAGATTCTCAGAAAAATTAACGTTGAAAGGTAAAAAGATCACCTCGATAAAATTATTTCAGAAAGATAGGATAAAGGAGAAAAAATTTACAAATTCCAAAGTATAAAACCGAATTAAAGTAGACATCAATTGAATTTCAAAATTAATTCATTTAAAATACAAATCAAGAATAAATTCAAAATATTCGTAATAATAAAATGATTCTTTCAGTGATCGATTTTCTTTGTCAACTTTGTATATATATATTTTAAGTTTTTCTATCTGTTTCGTACACATTTTTTAGAGATCATTTTCCAAACTTTTCCTTATCGTTATAGTTGAAATTTGACGAAGTTATTCATTCGAAATTACATTTGAATAATTTATCAAAATATTCAAAAATTAATAGAAAATTGATTGAAAACAATCAAAAATTCGAAATCATAATAATCCGATGCATGATAATAATTTTTGTTAAAAATAACTTAAAATACATACTTCAAAAATGACAAAAAAAAGAGCGTGATTTTTTAAAATAATATTCTCCATATTTACTTAAATTGTAATTAGCAAAAATTGTATAGCCATATTTGATAATTTCATTTGATCTCAAATTCGAAATATTAGTTAAAAAACCACACACATCAATAAAAAAATAACCGTTGTTTAAGTTAATCAACATAGGTGAAAAAATATTATTTAAAAACTGTCAACAGATAAAATGAAACACGATTACAATTATCACTTAATAAAAATAAGGTGAAGAAACAACAATGTAGTTGTATGATAAGAAGTTTCGAGTAAGATGCGATTAAATTGTATAAATGATATCTTTTCAAAAAATTTTATTTATTTTTTTTGATATGTTCGTTATTTGGATATAATCAGTGATTGTTCAGTAATTGATAAATTTTCTTTTCGTGGAAACCAAATTGTTTCGCTTTCGTTAGCGACAATTGGAAAATGTTATGATTTTCGATAGTTTGAGGATGTGATGAATAGAACACCAAATAAAACTCGTTTGTTAGCGGACAATAGATCGTTAAATGGCTAATTATAATTTTTAATTAAAATATTTTGATATTTAATTAAAGTTATATTTCGTACGATTGCATCAGTCTCTTAATTAATGACTTCAATCTTATTATCTGAGCGAATGGAGAACTCATAATGCAATAAGTACGGCCACTGTGCACGGGCCAATATTTCGAGATGCTGACAGCCCGCACTCAGGGGCCTATTCTGAACTTCTTTATAAAGTCCCGGTGGGACATGATCGACATCGTAGACAACTTTTGCGAATTTATTCAGCCTCTTTCGTTGGTGCCACTGCCGAACTGCTTCTTCTTGCCCGATACCGCTGTCGCTGTATCTGTGGCCTCCATTGTCTTGTCATCCGTCTTGCACTTTTAACTGTCGACTGCACTCCCATCTAGTAATTTTGCCTGGAAGGCACATACAAACTTCTGTCCAGGTGTCCATTTCCAATTCTTTGTCTGAAACTCGCCTTCCTTCAGAACGAGCTCGCACTGGCGCCTGCCCCAGTCGCCTCATTTGACCCGACATACTTAAGTATATACACGTTAGAATAGCATTCCTCGACATTCTCCTGGATTACCGTCCCTAACACCCTTGATTTTAATGTTAACTAGGAGTTGAATTCCTTCTACCTAGCAACAATAGACCCAGAGATTTTGACGGTTATTAATATACACTTTCGGTATATTATAAAAATATATAATTATATTATTTATATATGTAATGCTTAGTAAATCATCACATAATATTCTACAAAAAACAAATTTGAATGCCAAAAAATAGTCACGTATAATAATTATTTAATTTTCAAAAAAATCTCCGACAAAAAGTACCATTTTTAGAGAGATTCTTTTGTTTGATATATATGTATAATTTATAACTTTTTTAATTTAAGGTAATTAGATATTAATATAATTGTTAAATAATTGTACGAAACGATTTACATTTATGGAAAATAATTACTTTTATAACATAAAATCTATTAAAAATGGCATCAATATTACTTCCATAATAAAATTTGTGTAACTGAATCTGTAAACGTATTATTTTTGAGATCTTATTGTAACATCACTTGTTTTTAAGAGAATTATTGTTAGAGTTCCTAATTCTTGTAAACATATAAACTTTGTAATAAACTTTGAATTTTAATCACGAACTCAATAATCACCACAACAATTACTCACAAAATCGTATGGAATAATACATACAGTACGGGTACGATATAGGTATTTCAATGGTTGATTAAGAGTCTATTCAAACGTTGTGAAAATAGTTGATGATTAGTATTACGGAATCGAGCTAATGAGTCAAAGATCTTCACTAACTCGTCTACGCAATCTCGTATTTAGTTCAATAAATAAGAAGAAAAATTAGATGATTAAAACTATAATTATTCAAACAAAACAGAAAGAGTCTAAAGTTGCGAAAGGAATCACTATATCACAAAGATATAGGAGACGCAAGAAAATAAATATCACAATATTATTTACAGAGAAAAAAATGATAGTTACTTTAGCAACAAAATGTCTTCGATAATGATGGAGAGGAATTTTCTGTACAATCTAGGCGATAGACCGTTTCTTCGACGATTTTCGATTTTGTCAACGAAATGTCTCCGTATCCGAATGGGTCGAAGTGAAACTATTCAATTCACCGACAATAATTTGATACGGCAAAATTAATTTTCCAATCAACAATTGTTGGGAAGCGAGTTTGGAAAAAGACAACCACTGTCGAAATATTAAATTGGAATTTTACTTGAAATTTATTTATTGAATTTTATGATCAATATCATTGATCATTTTTTGAATTATTTTATATTGCCATAGGCAATATAATTATTTCTCGCATAATATTAATATTAATATTTTGAAAGAGGGACTGCAATTGTAAAAGAAAATAAGAAAAACTCACTCAATAAAACAAAATAAATAATAAATAAATACGAAAATAAAAAATCATAAAAACGCTACATACCAAAAAAATAAACGGTGCACATACGCAAACATACAGACGGGAATAGCACGTCGGTTAAAAAATAAAATCCGCAACAATTAGTACAAAAGCAAAACTGGGAAGTCACTCCACTAAATAATCAGTCAAACCGGGAAATGATCAGGATTAATTATTTCTGTTGATATGTTAATTATGATTTTGTCATTGATTTTAAATTAAACATTTAAATTCAAAATCAAAAATGTTAATGACAATATTTAATTTTCGGATTTTGGCAAGGAATCGGTATTTTCATTATGATTGATAATTGGCTTTCTTTGGTGGAGATTTAATTTCAATATTTTTTGTATCTTTGCTTTAAACGTTCGATTATAATTTCTTGAAATTACTCGGTAAGCAATGATAATCTTTAATTTAAATTCTTTAAGGATGTTAAATATGACTCAGTGTAAATTAAAAAAAATATAAAAATAAATGTCGACAACCCAAATCAAACTAAATAAATAAATGCTGCCTCAGCAATCATCAACATACGTACCAAATAAAAAAAAGCAAGTATACAAAAGTGATACAAATAAAACAAAACGTCACATTCATAAAGAAAAATAGGCGGTGTCTTGTAATGTATTACAATTATTTTACATTTTCTTATTTCACTTAATTCTGTTATTATTAATTTTTCTTTTTTTATATTTAAATATTTATAAATCGTCAAAAAATGCAAAATAATTCAGCGATTACAAAGCAGCAATTTCCATTCGAATAATGATTTTCGTATGACAGGAGAAGAGAAAACTTGAAACAAATAAATATAACAACATGATAATTTTAAATTAATATCCGTAATATAATTAATTACTGAAGCTATACAATATTGGATTGCGTTTAAGAACAAATTTATTTATTCAAAATTGTTATGACTAATAAATTGTCGTTAATAAATTATCTAAAACTTTAAAATCAACAACACAAAATTTGAATTCTAAAATATTTATTATACAAAATTACAAACACAATCACAAAAGATTTCTTGTTAATTATACGCTGTTTGAGTCTCATTGAAATTCCTTCCTGACACTAAGATTTCGTTAGATTAAAAATAGGTTATTTATAAAATAATTATAATTGAGTAAAGAATAGAATAATTTTTTCTTTATTTACAAATTTAATTAATTATTCTTTTCTTCATATATATACATACAATTAGGCTGGTCTTTTGTGCATAAAAATAATTTATATTACAGTGTTATTCTTGAATATAAAGCCTTTGATTACTAAACATAAAACATCGAACCATAAGTTTACTTTTTTAGTTGTTAAATCTAATTGACAAATTACAATTGAATGTGTTATCAAAGTCTTGTCTTTTCTTCAATTATTCTTCATTTGGGTTAAGAATTCTAGAACAAAATTTTAAAAATTACAAAAATCACATATATAAAAAGTTCTTGTCTTGTATTTATTTTTCATGATTTCTTGCTTTATTTATTTTTCATGATGAATAAAGCTATCGGCTAAATTTTTTATTAATTGAATAACATAAGCAGCTTCTCGGCTTGTGTTGAAGTATTTTATTAATGTAGATAGTTCCTCTAGACATGAAGGTCGTAGATTTATGTTAAATACCATTTCATTAATAAATACATGAATATCAAAATGTTGAAATTTAGTACTAATTTAATATAGTTTTTTATTTAATTTTTTAAAATCCGTATTAGGAACATTCAAAACTTTCTTCACATCATTGAATAGATTTGTCAAACCTCTTAATATTTTTGCCAGTTTATTTTTTATTAAATACTTTGCTTTATTTTCAATGTAAAATATTCGTCCAAATATTGTAAGAATATTTTACAGTCATTTGTTTTTTTTGTTTATAATTAATTGAGAATTTTCACTGCACTGAAAGAAAAATTTCTTTCCTGTAGTTCAAAAAGTACCGTGCATTCCTCGCACAATCCTTTTGGACAAGATTCACATTGCATTTAATTTCGTGATGCTAAGGGTTTGCTGCATATCAAACACAAGACCGAAGAAAAAGGGATCTTTTGATACATTTCTGGGTTTAGATATTTTATAAAATGTAGTAATCGCGATCACCATAGCAACGGTCGCGATCACCTTAGCAACGGTTCCAGTTCACTTGGAAACGCTTCTGATTGGTCCCCGTTTAAAAATAATATTTAATAATAAAAAATTATTTCCATGAATATTAAAAAAATCTAAATGTCGGACTCGGAGTCAATATCCAGAAAGTCTAGTGGGGAAACAATACCAGCCATAGGTCAAAATGGGTCAATATCCATCATTTCTAGTGGGGAAACTATACCCGCTATAGGTCAAAATGAAGAAAATATTGAGCCTATAACCAATAAATCAAGAAGAATGCACCGAAAATCGTAAAATTTTATAATTTTTTATCCAGATATTTATATAAATTTATAATTGCAATAATTGATAAAGAACGCATGATCGATGCATTTAAGAGGAGAGAAGATTATTTTCTTCTTGCTCGACAATTAAAGATAGGAAAATCGGCCGCCACTGATATCATTTCTAGATACCGTAGATCGGGTCAAATAACCACAGGAAGACGTAGAGGCTACAGGAAGCCTAAGATCACGGAGGAAATTGGAGAGAAAATCATCGATTTCGATGAACAAAATTCCCAATGTTTCATTCGAGAAATTAAAGTTTTCCTATCCCAAACAGAAATCAGTTGTTCCAGAAACACAATATCAAGATTTCTGGATGGTAAATTATTTACCATCAAAAAGGCCCGTGGTTGTGTTGCGGAACGCAATTCCGCAACTGTGAAAGAATCCAGATATCAATATT
>MQRK01225279.1:0-10931 GCA_001938485.1 Girardia tigrina
TAATTTTTAAAAATATTTAACAAGCAAATTAATATAAAAATATTTTACCCTTTAAATTAAAAAATAATAAACTATTCAGGCGAGATAAAAAATTAAAATTAACCCCTCATATACTTAATAGTAATTTTCCCTTCTACAAAAGAACGAAAAAAATTCTCTTTGACAAATAGAGTTCTGCCAGCATAAAGAATGGATATTGAAAATTTTATTTTTGATTTACTAGTTTTCCAAATATACATTTGTACTATTATTTAACCCTTTCCAGTCCATTGTTGCCATATGGCAACATATTTCAAAAATTAAATTACAGTTATCTCTTTTACCCAATTTAAATTTTACACATGGTAATAGTTTCTAAGAAGTCTAATAGATGACATCACATATATTAGAATGCAAAAAAAGCGCGATTCTCACTTGTTTCTTAGCAATTTAAATCAACATTGTAACTAATATTCAATGCTCCAATATTTTGCTTAAATAATAATTCGGGCTGGAAAGGGTTAACACGTATCTAAATATCTTGACAGTAAATTAAAGCCAGTTCTAAAAAATGGTTTTAATTGCTTGGACAATTTTGAATTTGTTGACTTTATTTCAAATTATAATATTACTAACAAAAATGAAATAATGGTTTCTTTTGATGTTTCTATCAAGAAAATAGTTTTTTAAAATATAAAATGTCCCAAAACTATGAATACAGTACAATAGACACAAGAAAATTTGACATAAGTCAATTGGACACATATTTTTTAATTTGACACATAAGTGAAATAAGATTTTTTCATTGTAACTAGACATTTTTTAAAACTTGACATTTTATTATTATTTATGCTTTAATATAATTTATTATTTATTTTCTGTCTGTAAACGATTGATTTATGTTGCAATCATTAATAATATATATTTGGTGAGCACGATCTTATCGATGAAGTTGCATTTCGTGAATAGTTGTAATTTGCCACTTCTAATATTCATTTTCTTTTTTAATAATGAGTAGTATAAACAGATTGATGGTGTGGCAATGGGTTCTCCATTAGCTCCAACGCTGGCTTCAATATTTCTGTCAAGTATTAAAGATAAGATTGATTTGTTTTTGGGTCAAAAACCTCTAGCGTATAAACGCTATGTTGATGACATTTTTCTTATTTTCGATAATCAAAGTGATAAAGATCCATTTTTAGAATACTTAAATTCTCTATATCCGAATTTTAAATTTACAATCTCGATACAAATATAATATGATTAGATGGTTAATTTTTTGATCTTGGTCATTATAATAAACTTATATAAAAGTTGTGATAGCATTAACCAATTAACTAAATTATTGAATAAAAATAGTTATCCAAAATCAATTGTTGAGAAATTGACCAGAGAAACAATTGATAAATTAATTATAATAAACCGATTAGAAATGATAAAGAAGAACTACCAACTTTAAAATACGTTTTAAGCATTCCATATTCCAAAGGATTTGGTAAATTTAAACATTCAATTTTAAAATGTATAGGACGGTCTTCGCCTTTAAAGGTCTGTCACCTGGGCGGCACCATTGACGGGACTGCTCCTTGGTTTCAGGAAGATAAAACGGGAGTCACGTTTCGTCCACTGTCACAATCCGTGACCAGAATGCCTCACCGAGATCATGAACCAGTTACAGCAGTTCTTGATAAGCAGACTTTCGATTAGCCTTCTGGTCGTTGTTGAGGAGGCTCGGCACCCACATGGCAGTCAGTTTCTTTATATGCAGCTCCTCTGACATGATGCAGTGCACCTGATTTTTAGAAACGCCGGTAATAGCTGCTATCTGACGGATAGTGAGACATCTGTCACCAAGAATTACTTCCTCGATAACTTTCACATTTTCTTGACATCGGGACGTTGTTGGTCGCCCACTGCGTTCATCATCCTGGAATGATTGACGTCCTGCCTAGAATCGTTGTACCCACCTAAAGACAGCCGTTCTTTCCATACTGGCATCACCAAAGACGAGGTGTAAACGGTGCACAATATCTGCAGTGGGGGTGTCTTCCTTCCAGAGGAAATAGATGATTGCTCGTTGAGATTTCACTGCCTCTTCCATACTAACTACAAGAGAGAAAAATGACAAATTAATACATTCGTATGTCACACACATGCCGACGGGCAGCAAATGACAGTTCACCTCAATTACAATTGTTTGGTTCGCCTCTCATGTCATCATACACACACCGCGCGTTACAGTCACACACACGTGACCACGCCATATTCTCTCAGTCCGTGAACTTTTGGGACACCGCTCGTATATAAGCAGATTTAAAACTCTTTTTTCTTGAGACCTGACGATGATGGTTATATCGTCGAAATTAATTGTCATAAAAATGAAAGTTTATTGTACAAATAGTATGCATTTATTTTTAAATTATTTAATTATTTATTTTAAATTTTTATTAACTTTAATAACTTATTTAATTTAAAAAGCTTTATTTAATTATATATAAATTTCCCAAGTGGTTAAATGTTCTGTCTATAAGAGAGTGTTGTTGTTAATTTTTTAATTTTCAGAAATAGAAAATTTGGTTTATTAAAAATTTCTAAATTTAATCGAAATTAAAAAAAAATATTGGAAAAAAATAAAAAAAGAAAATTTGTTTAAATAACAAATTTAACCTTTTGTAGTTTGAATAAATTTTGCAAGTCTTAATTTCTTTTTGATTTAGAATGTAAGGTAATTCCCAACCTAACATGGTGGCAGCGCTAATAGATTCAATCACGAATCGACTGATTCTCGACATGTTCCAGATCGGAGAAGACCTAGAGAAATTTATTTATCGCTGTAGAAGATATTTTGAAGCAGCGGAAATTAATCAAAAGAAATGTCAAACATGTATTTACTCCATGATATATGAAGATCTCTTGGAAGCATATGAGAACACAACTGGTAAAGCTGATAATTTTGAGGATCGGCTATGACTATCGTTTGAGAAACCGAGATCAGCCGCGACGGATTGGGAAAAACTGTTGAGTTATCGCAAAGGTGCTGATAACGCTCAGACTTTTTTCAAAATAGTACACCGGCTGGTAAAAAATCCATTGTCGCATAGACTCAAGGAAGAAGAGCTAAAAGCTCAAATGTTAATTCATTGCATTGATGATGAAGATGTTGTTCGTGAAATTAAATTACGGAAATTAAAGTGTGTCATGGAAATATCTGAATTCGTTGCACTCGTAGACGAAATAAACCATGAAAAGAAGACCATGATCAATGATGTTCGAAGTTATCGAGATGTTGTTCGAAACAGCAGGGCTCCTGAGGTAACTAAAAAAGTGGTGAATCAGACTCAGCCGAGAAAACAACTCTCAAGGGTGGAATCAACTGAGTTCAGATGCTATACTTGTCATCAACCAGGACATTTCAGCAGAAATTGTCAACAAAGAAGACATGTGCATTGTTGGAAAAAATAAAAGTTTATTGTACAAATAGTATGCTTTTATTTTTAAATTATTTAATTATTTATTTTAAAATTTTTACTTACTTTAATAACTTATTTAATTTCAAAACTTTATTTAATTTTATTTAATTATATAGATTTCCCAAGTGGTTAAATGTTCTGTCAATATTAGTTTTCTGCTCTAAATGGTAAAAGATCATCAATTAAGATGGTCCATGCATCCTTGAAAAAAAATTAATTTTTAGTTTTTTTTAAATCCGATAGAAATTTTTGTTAAATTTAATATAATTAAATATCAAAATAAGAACCCTTTTTTAATTTCATTATTTATATTCTTTGATAAAAAGTGAATTAACAAAATAATTATTTTTTATTTCGACCTATTCAAGAAAAAGCAAATCAATTTTCCGCCTAACGACTGTTATGATTATTTTTTCAATTTTTTTCTTACAATTTATGTTTATTTTCAAAGGTTTATTTTATCTCTTATCAAGTGTAAAATAAATTCTGTCGTATTTGAATGAAAAATAAAGCAATTTATCAGATAGAATATAGAAAAGTTTTGAATTATTTCTTCCGTTTTTTATATTAATTATAATTGCAATCATCATTAAAATAAATAAAATTATTAATACTACTGAATGTAGAACCGAAAAACATTTGATTAATTTTATTAAATTTTTAATTAGTGTTATAAAATTAAAAACATTAAAAAATAATTATTTATTCTCATAATAAAATGTAAATAAATATTAGTCAAGTAATAAATTCGTGAAAAATAATTGAAAATTAAATAAAAATTTGATTTTATTTATTATATTTTTCTTAAATCAAAAATTGAAACCATAGAATAATAATGACAAAATAAAATTAATTAAGAATTATTATAAAATTAATCTTTCAAAAATAATTTTATCAAAATTCAAACGTTAATTAAAATATCTATTTTTAATCACAGAAAATCGATTTTGCAAATAGTTTATTCATTTATGTTTAAAAATATTTGTCTCTTTTCTATCTCATTTAAATACTAATAAATTCATTAAAATATAATAAAAATACTAATTTGAACTGTGCTTTTTTAAAGTTTACATTTTTCAATGTTATTTAATTTTGATTATATTTTTTAATTTTAAATTTCTAAAAATTATGTTTAATAGTTTAAAAAATTGCATTTTTTTAAAAAAAATTATTCAAAATATTAGTATTTTAAAATAAATATTTTCAGTTTTTTAATTTATTTCCATCCAATCAGAATTACTACAAATATTCTGTGTTTGATACAGACTTAATTTTAGTTTTATTTTAATATTTCTACAAATCTCCCTGATTATAAGAACTCTAAAATATATCGCGAATTTTGAAATAATAAATGGTTACTTAAAAGATATATATATATATATATATATAGGGTGTGTAAAAGAGCTAACTGAAAACGTGTTTCAGTGAACTCCTTTAACGTAAAAAAAAATAAAGATAAATATGTATAAAACTTTTATTTTTATACAATATAAATAAACATATATAACAAAAAAAATCACATACGAGAGAGAACGGCACGGGTAAATCTCGATTTAGATTTGTGTTTGTCGTTCAAATGTTTCAAAGGAACGATCTTCTGTTGTAACAATATCGATGGAAACGTCAGAGAATCATTCGGTTGTGCAACGAGATTTTGAGAAAATAGATTACATAAAGAGATGCACTTTCAGGAGAATATTGATAAATTAGTTTGCAGTAAATACAAAATAACGTCTAGTCTCAGTTGACGATTAGTCGATTTGCTGTCAAAAATTAACTCCGTCTGCTTATGCTGTTTGTATACTGTTCCTCAGATGAGAATTGACGATTTATATAGGAATTTTAACGTTGACGATTCTAGAACTACTTGGAATTATTGTAATATTTTCTAGTGTTCAAAATCTGGATAAGAACTTTTAAATAGGAAGGAATAATTTGTATAAGATGTACATAATCGGTAATTCAGTATTCATAATTATTGATTCAATTTTATCGATTGATAAATTTTATTTATATAATTTTATATTTATATATAATTTACATATGATAATTTACCGGGTCACTACAGGGTACATAATAAGTACTATTGTATTCTGGAATTTTTGAAACTTCTATTTAATGACTTAATTTTACAATAATTTCCAGAATCTTCTATTATACTATATAAAGAAAACTTGATCTACGCTTATTATTTATTTCATGAAATACTTCCATCGATCAATGGTCACGTTATATTCAAACTGAGTACGATAAAAAAGATAGTTAAACAGATTGCACCGATTTTTAAACTGAAAGTGACAAGTATTCGCCGTATCTGCGAATGGTTTACTGAGAAAGATCATGTCAAAGTCATTCTAAGAAGTGGACATCCAGAATCAGTAAACACATCGGAGCTTTGAAAAAGATTATAAATCAGGTGCAACGGAATTGAAATTGCTCTGTGCGTCAGATGACTATAGAATTAAGCTTTGATGATGTAACTTTTTCCGATGAGATGGATTGATCAGACAATTCTTAGAACACCCAGCAACTCATACCAAAGGTTTCTCTATTCTCTGCTTTTGCTGGATTCATTTGTGGTCGCAACTTGACAGAGTCACTGATACTATGTCGCATAAGTTAACGACATTATCAAGGGTGTCATATTGTCATAGATTGATCTTCATTTCAGCCGTCAACCGTGAACCTTCCAACAAGATTTGACCCTCAAGGGTAAAATTTCCCAACGGAGAGCATACTGCGACTTAAATTTGACTTCTAAGGAAAAGATTTTTGACAACCATAAAGTTCAGGTCGAATATCGTGGTCTATTCTTAGGGTCCTTTCTCCAGTAGATGGTTTATGCTACTAAACACATCAATATCGAATCCCTTACGTCATTTTTACTGAGAACATGAAATGATATCAGCTCAGATGAACTTGCTGTCCATGTTACAAATTTCGAAAAGACTTAAAGTTTGCCTTCGAATCCATGGTTTCTTTTAATTATCCTATTAACATTAACATAGTTACTTGAAATACACATATAATTGGCTTTAAACATCCTTGCATAGAGATATCTTTGGAAGTATATACTTCCAGAATTTTTACGCGCCCTGTATATATTTTTTATAATTTACAAGTTTAAAACACCTGATGAAGTTGCTAAAATAATAAATAATTTGCATTTATTTAAATGATAATTCAAAAATTTGTCAATTGACTTGACGATGACAGTTGACCAATGATTATATATAGTCATAAAGTATATTTTAAATGGACGTTATTTGCTTCTACTGCAGATAATGTTATTCCTAACCACATAAATTACAACAAAATTTACAAAACAATAAATTAAATGTAATTGCTTTTACTGTGATATTTTATTTTTGAAATCAGAACATTTATCCTTGACTTTATTTTATTTTCTATGCTAATAAAATGTTATAAAAACTATCGAATGCGTTGTATTGTTGAGATAACCACTCAATACAGCTGCATGGTATATTCTTCATAGAAATATTTACTAAAGACCATTATTGATTTATTACACATCGATTCTCAGGAAGCTGGTAATATAAACAAAAAATGTATGAACTTTTTGAACAAACATTGATTTTCGTACTGATATTCTTTTGATAAACAACATCATTTTGAATTTTCTTTTCTTATTTTTTGTTTTTTACTTTTTTATCAATTCTCATCAAAACAGTTTGCCTATAGAAGATGGAAATTGCACGGTAACACCGATATGCTGTCCTGGAGCACGTGTGATGCCAAATGCAACATGAAAACGCAAAGTAAGACAGACTTAAAACAAGATTATTAGCATTGACAACAAGGAGCCAGACAAGAGAATTACAATGAGAATAGATCCAAAAAAATAGAAAAGAAACAAACTAATCACACGGACTCATAAATTACTATGCCATGCAGGACAAAGATAACATGAGAGACATATTTGTCAATTATCAATAAGGTATTGATAAATATTACAAATATCCAACTAGTATTGCATATATATATATATATATATATATATATATATATATATATATATATATCAATAAATATGTAACAATATTTTAATCTTTAATAATATACTTCATAATATTTTATATATAATATATTCTTTGGGTAATCACAATTTTGAGATAATTGCTTTTATAATATAAAAATCATTAAAAAAATTAATTAGAACATCACTTAATCACACATTGTTCACTGTCTAAAAACATCAATAAATATGGAATTATACATTAACCATAATATTAAATTGTAAAGTTAAAAAATAGATTTAAATTAACAATTAAATATACCAGATGTAATAGTTTTTTGTTGAAATTTTACATTTGTTTCAGAAATTCATAAAATATTGATTTTCATCCTTCCAAATTAATCGATATTGTCACTTACTTGCATATGAAAACAAATTATATTTTGTAAAACCTAATATTAATTTTTTTCACAACATTTTTGTTTTTTTAAAAATTTACTTTTTTTTCTTTAATAAAATTTTCAATTTAAAGCTGCGGAAAGTGTCCTATTACAGTAAATATTAATTTTTTTGTTTTAAACGAACCGCATTCATTTAATATTTTGAAGACAATATATGTCGACATTTCTAGGACAATTCGACACAGACAATTCGACACAAGACAATTCGACACAAGACAATTCGACACATACTTTTTAATTTGGCACATAAATGAAATAAGATTTTTTCCTTGTAACGAGACATTTGTTAAAACTTGATATTTTATTATTATTTCTGCGTCGATATAATTTAATATTTATTTTCTGAGGAATTTCTTTCATACCTTTATATTATATTAATATAATAAGAAATTGTTCAAATAATATTTTTCGTGTTTACGCAAAGGGTATAATAAAAAAAACAAAAGTATATTTAATAATATGTCTTCGTTTATATTCATAGATATATGAGGTAGAATTTATTTTTAATATGGTTTAAGGGTTTTTATTTCTACAAAAAGTTATATTAATATTTTATCAATATTTAAAATTTAATTATTTCTTTTACAGGGTTATAATAATTATATCCACTTTATTAATAATTATATCCACTTTATTAATAATTATATGCACTTTATTAATAATTATATCCACTTTATTAATTATATCCACTTTATTAATAATTATATCCATTTTATTAAAAATTATAATATTTTTAGATATATATTATTAATTCATTTTTGTTTCAAAAATATATGCTTTTAAGCCATACTTCTAATATTTCTCACTAGTTTTTAGTAAAAGTCTCTTATGTACGATATACCATACAAAATTTTACAAGTATATTAAAATAGAAACAAAAATGTCATGTAATATTTTATTTAAAATTGCTCTCCATTGTATGCTTTTCTGACAAATTCGTGCATATGAAAATATAAATTCTGGAAATTAAACGAATCATTGTCGTTCATGAAGGAAATTAGAGTGTTCAATAATTCACACATCTCATTTATAGATGTTGGCCTTGGTCTGTAAGGTGTATCTTGCTTTGAGAGTACTAAAGACTTCTTCAATAGGATTTAGAGAAGGGCTATATGCAGGAAGATATTTAAAATTAATGTTCCTTTCTTGTAAAAACCTCTTTACACTATCAGAATGCTGAAACTTCACATTATCCATGATTAAAATCGAATTTGGCTCAAAAATATTTTGTAAAAAACAATCATTAAGAAAAGCTAAAAAAATTTCGGTATTGTATGGACCACTCAACAACTTGTAATTCATCACTTTGACATCTGAAATTATTGCTAACAAAGAAAGATTTCTTCCAAGGTTTGAAGGAACATGTCTTATCGTATGAACGTTTTTAGGAGAATATCCACATGACTTAGAGATATGGAGATTACAGCCTGTTTCATCCAAGAAAAACAAGCGCTTGTTAATCATATCTCTTAGAAACTCTCTTACATAAATCTTTCTTTTGTGTATCAGTTCATCATTTAAGACAACACTTGAACGTAACTTTAAACGTTTTCTGGTGATATCTAATTTTTTGAGGCAGTTTGATACAGTCACCTGAGACACAAAGATACCACTTTCTTTCAGTTTGGAAACCATTCCTTGCTGTGTCAATTCATTATCTTCCCGAACTATATCGGACAAAATCATACTCTTTTCATTGGCTTCCATTACCTTTGGGTCAGGTTTCTTTATCAACCCAGATACATTTTTACCTTGCTCCTTGCATAAATAAATTTTTTCTAACTTTTTATATACAGTTGATTTAGATAAGTTTAATCGCTCAGATATGATTGATACCGAGTCGCTTTTTTCATCCATGGTTTCAATTAGTTTTAGCTTTTCTAAAGTTAATGGGATTCTTTTCTTCCTAGCCCTTAACCTTTGATCAGAAACTGTGACATTGTTGATGTTGTTATTATTTTCCATATTGGGATGAATTTTTTAATGATTTCCTTAATTCAAATACATAAAGTTATTAATTAACTATTGAATTTGATATAAATATTAATAAAGTGGATATAATTATTAATAAAGTGGATATAATTATTAATAACCCTGTAATTACATAGCTTACAATTTACCATTCAAAGGAACTAAAATACATCAAAATAAAATAATATTAGTATTAAGAAACATATTACGAAACATTAAACTAAATACATTTTGATTTTTATTTAAGTTTTCTGTTTCATCTAAACAAACAAACGGATTTAAATTTAATCATAAATCAAATAAAATCATTAATATATAAAATATAAATAAAGATCAAAGTAAAAGAGCTATTTTACTGAATTAAAAGCAATCATTTCTTTTCAGTTACTCAAAAATCGTTTACTTTAATCCACTTTATTAATTATGCATAAATTTGAGAACTTCAACAGAGCTCCGATTGAGAATCGTTACTATTGCTAAAAACACAAATTATTGATTTAATATGGATTTCATTTTAAAAAGTCATTTTTAATTATTAAGATTTTCATAAAAACTAGTTGATTTTTTTCTGATATCTGTTAAATCTGAAAAAAATTATTAACTTAAAAATATTTGTTTAAATTAAATATTTCAATTGTTTTGAATTTTAATTGAAAAATAGGTCGAAAGGAAAATGAATATTTTATAGACCATATATTAAGTAATACTTGAAGAAACCACTTAGAGGAATTATCAGTGCTCAAAAATCCTTAGAAATGAACGGAAGACACTTTTTTAAAAATTTAATATTTTATGTTGAAAATCAAAGTTTAGTAAAATTTAAGATTTAAAAGTTTAATATCTGAAAAATATGCATGTCGTGACAGTTTTGAATTTGTTAAGAATTAAGTTACGAATTAAGTAATAAAAATGAATTCATGGTTTCGTTTGATGTGACTAGTTTATTTACTAATGTCCCACTAAATGAAACCATAAATTTATGCTGTGAAATTTGGAAAAATAATTCTCATGAACACAAAAATTTAAATGTGGTTGCATTTCGAGAACTTTTGACATTTGCCACATCAAATATAA
>MQRK01225282.1:0-10355 GCA_001938485.1 Girardia tigrina
CAAACAGAGACATTTAAATCACATTCTTTTTTCAATTTACTTGAATTTACCTTTTTCTTATTTTCCTTTAATTTGCTTATTGTTCTTTTAATAAGCAAATTTTGTCCCTTATTTATTGTAAACTTTGGTCCACGTTTTTTGCAGATTTTTGTATTTTCATATAAACACAAATTAATCGCAACATTTTTTGTAATTTTCACGTGATCTGCAATTTGATTGTAACTCCATCCATCATTTTTCAAAGATACCGCAAGATTCTTTTCTTCAAAATTTCTCATTGATTTGCTAAAATTTATAAATATCTATTAAGTATAAATATGATATCATTAAAAATAATTATATGAAAGCTTATATAATACATTTAAAATAAAGGTTTCAAAAATTATGCTCATTTTTAAAAATACAATTTACACATTAAGTTCATGAAGATTATTTAAACAATGATTAATTGTAATAATATTTAAGATAATTTAGTTTTAAGCAAAGTTTAATTGTAAAAATGAAATAAATTTTACATACATATTATGCTTACTTTGAAATGAGGGGTTTCAAAAATTATGCTCATCACTATATTTTACATTAACTTATTTGATGAATCCATCATCTTTATTATTATCATTATTATTATTATTTTAATTATTTTTTTATTGGTTCCATGCTTCAAAATCACAATAAATTGAAAATGGAACTTTATTTTTATAATGGGAATTTTCGAATTTATAATATTCTTCTTTAGGAAAAGAAGCTTTAATTGGGGAATTATTTTGACATATTTATGTATGTTTATTATATGAATCTTCTAATTTAATTTCACATAAACAATTTAAACATAAGAAATTATCACAAGCGAGATACCTTCTAATGTTTTTACAATAAACGAAATGAGATATTATTTCGTGATTAATTTCTTTTGAATAAACAATTACATCGAATCCTTTAGTATCAAAATGAGAAATTATTATGGGAAGTAAATTTCCATTATCATCTGTTTCAAAAACATTTACTCGATTCTTGGGTGATACTTTCTTATTAAAAATTTTTATGTCTTCTAATTTACTTGGAAAATGCATATCTTTGAAAATATTATCAAAGTAATCTTTTCTAAAAAGATATTCCCTTTGATAATGTGAAACTCTGGATTTGTAATTCATTCCAAGTAATAAGTGTCTCATAGTGTATGCAACAAAACACCAGAGAAAACCTTTTTCATCTTTATTTTGTATATTAATAATACGATGGGATTTTCTAATTTATTTTGTATATTAATAATACGATGGGATTTTCTAATTTTTTCTGGTGGATGCAGAAATATACCTTTAGTCGAATTTTAATCAGGAGATATCCTTATATTAATAATATCAATACTCCGGATTTTATGAATACTAAATCCAGATCCACATAATTCATGTTCCCTTATTTTATTATTCATATTGATGGTAATTGGAGCATATATTCGTTTAAATTTTCCTCTGTTATAATTCTCTTACTATTAGTTACAATTATGTCGCTTAATATTTCCTCTATTTTTATATAATTTATGAAAAATAAGGGAATTTTCATTTATAAAAGGAGAATCTATAAACATATCTAATTCTGGGACTAAAGTATATAAGTTATTATCAATTTCATCTTCCAGAAAGGGAGAATTTATAGGAAGATCAATTTCTGGATCTAAAGTTGTTATGGTGTTGCAATCTCTATCTGTAAAGAAAGATGAGATTTTAGGTTGAATAGTTTTTTTTATTTTTGTTTGAAGTCTTTGAGTTGGATTTGGTAAATTTTTTTCCAGTCATTTTTTATATACAACTTCTTTTTGCATTTTCAATTTTTCAAAATTTAAAATTATTTTTCTAAAATTTTTTTTCGATTTTATTAATTTCATAAAATCATCAATTTTTATCAAGATTATATATCATTTACCCAAGATTATTCATTCTTATCAAAAATTATCAAAACATCATCGATTTTGGCCTATTTTTCATTATTTTTATTCAAAAATTTAAAATTATAGATCAGACTCAAGATTATTCCCATTTGGTCCTTGGGTAGTGGTCTAAGTACCCCATAAACACTCTACTATAGTAACTTGGCAAAATTTTTAATGTTAGGGCCTCAATACAAATATCCAAAGATATGATGAGAGTGAATATATTTTAACATACGTATTTTTTATGCACAGAAGTTTTTTATATATTATAAATATTTTTAAAATTAAAAGATCACTATGTCGTAAATGTTATTTTTTATTACTTTAATGGTTAAGGTTTTCTTTTTACCTCTAAATATTTTGACCTAAAGCATAAAATATAAATAACATGCTTAGATATTTAATGGTCTAAATGATCTTTCTTAAGAGCAAGAAAATGAATAGGAAAGTTGAATTATTTGTATTAAGAACACCAATTTGACTTTTTATATTTTTATTTAAACAACAATTTTGATTGTCCTTAAGACAATCTTTGTCAAAACTTTCGTACATTTGCATTCTAAACAAAATTGATTAATGATCTAATTCTCATTATTTTTTTAGCAAAGGGGAAAATAAATATTTTAATAAAATATTCACTCAAAATAATCGTCTACATTTGGCATTAGAAACGCTGGTCTGACAGTTATTTTATTTAACTGACGAAAATCTACACATGCTCGAATATCTTGCTTTTCTTTTTTCCAAACACATACTAAAGGAAAGTTCCAAGGAGAACTACACTTTTCGATAATATCGTTTTCTTCAAAGTGTTTTATAATATCATCTAGTTTCTCTTCAAAATGTTTCGGTTGTCTATATGATTTTACCAGTTCTGGTTCTCCATGCGTTTCTATCTTGTGTTTGGTTAACGAAGTTTTTCCAATATCCCATTTATCAGCCATGAATATTGATATGTACTTTGTTAAAAGTTCCATTAGCTTATTTTCACTTGTAGTATTGTAAAATTCTCTTATTCTTTTTAATCTATCTTCATCAGAAGGGCTATCTCTAATTACCAATATCCTATCGATATTTGATTCTTCTTTCTTATGTTTTATTCCAAATTTATCCAAAAAATCTATACCAGCAATCATTTCCGGATCTATTTCTTTGACAAAATAAAACTCTTTTGTTTTCTGTACCCTTTCTAATATCACCTTTAATTGTACAGTCCCATAGTTTACAAGTTCTGAGTCATTCGCACAGTGAATACGCTTTCTTGTTTCTCTAATCTGAATATTTTTCATAGCTTTGATTAAATCTGCTTTAATGACATTCACTCGGGCTCCTGTATCTAAAAGGCACTGAACATTTTTATCTTTTATACGAAATTTTACACTTGGCCTTCCTTTCAATTTTTTATAATTTATGTCAAACTTTGCTATTTTTAATATATCTGTTGTAATATTTCTTTCCTTTCTTTCTTTTTCAAAATCCATGCTATCACATTTTTCATAATTTTCTTTACTTAAACTATCTATTCACACATTTCTAGAGGAATATTTTCATACATACAATCAAAAATACAATCACACACATTCATATGCACAATCAAACATACATCTGCATTAACTTTCTAATGAAGCACACTGATCACCTCTCCCTGTGATCGTGCATCCTCGTTTCCCTGATCACCTCTGAATTTTCTATTTTTTTATTTTGAAAGTTTTGTATAATAAATTAAAAAATTATTTAAAATTTTTGTTAATTCATGATTTAATTTTAGATATAAAAATCATTTTCAATGTAAATTTTACTGCTTAAATAATTTTATAAACTACTTCAAGGCCCCGCTTTGCGTCTCTACTCGGTTCCGAAATTTGAGACGCTAAATGAGTTTCGACGCATAACGAATATGTGGTAATATTGATTAAATTATGTAAATTTGCTCTGTTTCTAAACCGATCAAATCACCTGTGAGGAATATTTGAATGTTTGATGTTTTGTGTTTGAATGTGTATGTTGATTTGGAAATGTGTCTCTCTTACCCATATGGATGATTAATATTTTAATTCTCATTATCTAAAAATATGTAATGTTTAAATTTATTTTTAATTTCAAATAATTTTAAAATTTTAAATCAGTTAATTAATTTTTATAATATTTAATAAATAAATCAAATTAATATTTTTTAAATAATTAATTATCATTTTAATTATTATAAAATAAGTTTTGAGTAAATATTTTATTAAAATATTTATTTTCCCATTTGCTGAAAAAAATGAGAATTAATTCATTAATCAATTTTGTTTAGAATGCAAATGTACGAAAGTTTTGACAAAGATTGTCTTAATGAGAATCCAAATTGTTGTTTAAATAAAAATATAAAAACTCAAATTGGTGTTCTTAATACCAAACATTTCTAACTTCGAATTTGAAATCATCATTTATGCTCGTGCTGGGCTCTTGTAATCTTAAACTGTCAGAGATTGATTTTGCCTTTTCTTTGACGAGTATCTTGCTTAGCGGCATCCTACGGTAATTCTGCTCCTGTATCCACAATGTGAGAAGTGATTCCATTCTGACCATTAAAGTGGATCTGTTGCGTGTAAATTGTCGGGATAACAATTGCGTGGAATTTTTTCCACATTCCTTTATTTTCGAAGCATCTCGGTTTCGAATGTTTTTAACTGTCGATACTGGCAACGTAAGAGATCTTGCGATATCTATAGCTGTATGTCCACGATCAAAGCGCTTAAGATTATCAAGTTTTACATCTAGCTTTAAAGACTTTCTGGAAGATTTACGTTTACTGCTCATGCCCATATTAAATTTTGTAATAATTAAAACAAATTTAATGTTTAAATTAATGTTAATTAATTAATTAATCTATTTAATGTTAAATTTTATGTGGCAAAATATAAAAAAACAATCGACACAATAGCGAATAGACGCATAACGAATAGACGCATAGCGGGGCTTTGGTGTATTTATTTTTACTTTTGATTTTTAACATTATAATATTTATTTCCGATTCGAATTTCAATTTTAAAAATCATTTTTCTAAATATATTTATTTTCACTTTTGATTTTAAAATAACTGTAAATATACTTTTCAATTAAAATTTCCATTTTTAAATTACTTTTTTAAAACTTATGTAAATAAATTATTTTCACTAATTTTAATTATAAATATGTGTTTACGTTTTAAATATTCAAAAATTTAATTTCACCAAAAACCTTAACATTATGTATTTTATATTATGTATGTCAATTAAATAACAAACCGGTAAAATGACTGGTTTGGTAAAAAATAAGGTTTGTAATTACTGTTGGTAGTTCTAGTGTTAATCAATTACAATTAAAAGTTTATTAAGTTTTTTTTCTACTTTTCTCTTCAATCCTTTAAGAATGGGATGAAACTTCAATTCAATAGTAAAAGTAAAATGAGGATAATGTTGTAAAATTTAAATCAAGTATTTTAACGCATTATTAACTTTTTGCAGTCTTATGTCGAGCAAAAATGTAGAAATCAAGTTTCTAATTGCCGACAAACGACCGAAAAAGTAAAGTAAACGACTAAAATTACCTCTGTAATCACATTTGACTTTCTCACAAAGAAAGAAAATGAAAATATATAAAAATATTAATAGAAAAGTTGAATGTTGTTTGTCAGCCCCATGATCTGGAATATTGCTCATTGTAAGGAAAACAAAATTTAAAATGAACAAAAGAAAGTCACATTTTATTTGAAAATAATATGCAAAACAAGTTGAATGATTCTTTGAAAATACGTGGTTTATTGGAATTAATACAAAATGTAAATGTCGAATGACGTGGATCTCGCCGTCCCATTCTGATTCTCATTAATCAAACATAGACGAATGTAACCATAATTTAGTTTAAAGCCGCAATAATACAGAAAGTTGAGTAAAGAAAGAAATACTTTTCCAGTTAAATTAAAAATAATTCTACACATGAAATAGAACAAATAATTTTAAAATTAAGAAGATACATTTTAATTGTTAATCCATCTGAATTTCGGGTGTATCAAACAGTTAAACTTTTCGCTTTTTCAACTACTGAAACGATATTATTGTTATCCATTTAAAATAAAATGACTAATTTCGATTCTAAGATATATTAATTATAACACAATATCCATAATCTCGACTATTTAATGGGAAAAATAGTGATGTTATAATGACTCACATTTTCAAAGCTTTTCCATTGGTTTATACTCTCAAACACACATATACTATCAACATACATTCAGCATACATTCAACATAAGACAAGTAACCCATTTTATTGTATCCTCACAACTGACATTACACAATCAATGACACCAGCAATCACACAATAATTATTACGCAAGTAATCTTAGTTATTTCAGGTAGTAACAAACAATATTTATTACTTAACTATTCCTACTCACAATTACATTTATGTAGTGTTACAAACTCATGACAAACCAATGACCCCTGCGTTACAATAAAAGAGAGAAGGACAACCAACATTCGAAAATTTTATTAATATATATTTTTCATATAGTGAGATATGAAAATATGTCCCATTTACTAGCCATAAATATAATCCCATATTTAAAAATAAGTTTATATAATGGATGTTTTTCAGGTAATATTTGTTTCGATATTAAGATTTTTCTTCTAGTATCATCTGTTATTTCTGAAAACTTCCCTTCTAAATTACATATCCTACCCAGTGTTTCAGTACCATATAACGCTATGAGTTTCACTCCATTTTTTTCTAAAATATCGATTCTAATTATTACTTCGGGAATTATTTCATTAGCAACGGACACCACGTGGTTTACTTCCAATCCTCGATATTTTATTTTTAATGTACATTGTCCTAATATTCGCAAAGGACTACCATTTGCACAGGAAATTCGAGTTGATTTATTCTCTTCTAAATAACCTTTAATTAATTTCAAAATTTTGGCACTGATCCCACTAATCTTTGCTCCTGTATCAAAAAGACATTCACAATCTACGTTATTCAAAGTTACTCTTCCAAAAGGTGTCATGTCATTATCATTTCCTTTTATAATGTTATGTTCTCCTATTTCCATTAATCTCATTACGTCAGTATCAAGTTTTTTTGACAATTCCTAATCTTATTTCATCTACACCTAATTTCTTATACACAGTTGGCTGTTCATCTATCTTTTTGTTCAATACTAAACACCTATCTTGAAATTCAGTAAGTTTTTTTGATATAACTCTATTATAAGATTTTTCTTTAATATCAGTCGTACAATTTCCATTCTTTAAAATACTATATTCATTAAATTCTTTATTATTAACTTTATTATTGTATTTGTCATCGTAATTATTTGTATCATTATTAACATTATCATCAACTGTATTAAAAAATGTTTTATTAATATTAAATTTATTATTAAATGTATTATTATAAATATTTGTATCATGATTAACATTATCATTAATTGTATAAAAAACATTTTTATTATTATCAATTAAAAAATTTTCATTCGGCAACATACAATATGCATTACCGTTCTGTTCTGTAAGCCATCCAAAATCATCACATTCATTACTAATATCAGAATCAGTCATCCTCTCATCATACTTTAGTACACAGTCATACATATTATTTACATTACAATCATCACCATTCACACATTGGGCTTTTAAAAATCGAATATCATTTTCAACATCACTTACTGCGTCTGAATAGCTCCCAGCATTTCCTCGATATCCGAAGCATGTCCATTTCCCGTCAGCAAATCATCTCCACTTCGATATCTCTGTTCCGCATCGTTTTTCGAATCTCGTTGTTCGAATTCTGAAATTCGACTCTCTTCGCTATTCACTGCGGCTATTCGATCATCTGAATTCGTCCTCCTTTGCCCGTAATATTCGGTTTGTGTCGAATTGGATTTCACTCGTGCGCATCTGTCGTTGTCTCTTCTAGCAAAATAGCATTGCTGGATTGAATGACCGTTTCTGTGACATTTTGAACATTTAATATTTTGGTAGTTCCTCCGAATATGTCCGAATTCCCGACAAGCGTAACATTGAGGGGCATATCTTGGAAGTTGTCTCAGATTTGGGTTGGGCTTTATGACTTCTCTGTACATAATTTGTGGTCTTCTGTTTGGCTCGTGATACTCTTTTCTGTTCAAAAATTGTTGATTATATGGACCGTTTTTTTGTATCATTGCAGCATAACTGGGTCGATTTACCTCGTCTTGTCTCGTCCTGGCTTCGACTGTCTTCAATATCTCCTTGATATATTTTGTCGGTGTAGGGCGTTTATAATCTTCGATCTCGGAATTGTCTTTTCCAGACTTCAGTTTCAGTATATTCGAATCTTGAAACTTCTTCTCTCATTTTCTCGTCATCAAGACAGTATTTTAGTAAAAAAGCTGTTAACTTTGTTGATGTTAACTTGTGCTTAATTACTTTTTCGACATTTTTCTCAATTTGTCGAATATACTCGTCGATTGATGCTGTTCCTTTCCTATAAGCAAGAGCTTTTTGCAGATCATCCGCAAGATTAGTGGTCTTTACGAACACTCCGAAATTTGTCTTCATAATTTTCGAAAATAGTACCTTCCACATTCTTTTCAAGTTGCTTCCTACTGTCTTCGTCCATAAATGCTCGAATAAGGATGTTTCTCTGTTCTTCATTGATTTGGATTATGTTGAAATAATTCCGCATTTCTGATAGAAACTCCTCCATATCCATCTCGATAGAAAATTTCTTGGGTTGAGGGATAATTCGTAGTAATTCGCTTGTATTTAGCGTGGCCGCCATATTATCTATTTAAAATAAAATGACTAATTCCGATTCTAAGATATATTAATTATAACACAATATCCATAATCTCGACTATTTAATGGGGAAAATAGTGATGTTATAATGACTCACATTTTCAAAGCCTTTCCATTGATTTACACTCTTAAACAAACATATACTGTCAGCATACATTCAGCATACATTTGTTGGATTCATTAAATTTTATTTTAATTAAATTAATTATGGGTTAGTAGGGGAAAAATGGGCATTCGGCCCCACCCCACCCCGGGGGGTCGTAACTAGTTACCGCGCGGTTACCATGGCGACGGTCGCGGTTACCATGGCAACGGTCGCGATCACCATAGCAACTCTTCTGATTGGTCGACGGCTCCCTAGCAACGGTCGCGATCGCCATAGCAACGCTTCTGATTGGTCGACGGTTCCCTAGCAACGGTCGCGATCGCCATAGCAACGGTCGCGGTTACCATGGCAACGGCCGCGATCAACATAGAAACGCTTCTGATTGGTTCCTGGTTCCCTAGCAACGGTCGCGATTACCTAAAAACACTTATGATTGGTCAACGGTTCCCTTGCAACGATCACGATCACCATAGCAACGGTAACCAAGGGACGTTTTTCATTAGCAACGGATACAGTGATCCAAGGCAGTTGTAACCATGGTAATGGTTCCCGTATCCATAGCAACCGTAACCCCGTAACTAAGGACCGTAGTAAAAAGTGCTAATCGATCACTCCACAGTGCTCAGAGGTGCTAAGGAATATTTTGAAAGTGCTCATTTTGCCACACATTTATAATGTACTAACACAGTGCTTTTTAAGTTGCACATGTGTAAAATTGTAAAAATCAATACATAAGATTTTTTAAAAGTACAAGTGTCATAAATCGATATCATATGCTTGATGCACATTTTAATTTTCTATTTGAATATGCAATTCAAATTTTCATATATTGATTACTTTTCTCTATAATTAGTATAATATGCAAATTTGCACATATTGCACATTGATTTTAAAGGTACAAGGAAGCAGAATATCAAAAAAGTGCTCATGCACTTGAATAGTAATCCACATACGTATATTCAGATTCCATGTCAACATTTTCGAAAAAGTGCTGATAAATCGATTTTTTCGAAAATTTCTAAAATTCTCAAAAAAGTGCTCAAAAATCTATTTTTCGAATATATCTGAAACCTATATGATATATGTGTATTGTTTTACCTTCATACAATACTTCATGAATCGTCTAATGTACTTAGTGATCAATCACAAGTACCATGGTTACCGTAACCAAGATACATAACATTTTATTTTACATGTAAAAATTCTTATTGTACTTTATATATACATCAATATTAATACATTAAATTTGTATAATCATCTAATGTATACAAGTATAATCATATGTACCAAGGTTACTATAACCAAGATACATAACTCTCAAATTGTACACCTTGTTTTTTATAGTATTTACAATATGTTAATATAAACAAAATCATGATATATAGTATATATGTATATACTTCTTTAGAGCAACACTGGAAATAGTGACATTTTCTTCTTTATACTTGACAAGTTGTTTAGCAAGGTGGAGATCAAGTCTAGGAGCAGAAATTGCTGACGGAGCTGTGAACCAAGCC
>MQRK01225284.1:0-10098 GCA_001938485.1 Girardia tigrina
CGCTAATCCGGGTTTTGAGATGACGATTTGTCTCTCCGATGTACGAGTTTTGACACCCGTGACAATTAAATTTATATACCAGATTAACTTGCAAATCACAAACTGTTTTCGATTTGTTTTAGAGGAAACTTTGAACTTTGGATGTGACAGAGACTATTTTAGCACTACTTATTGTTCTACAAATACTCTTCTTAAATGCTCTAAATCCTTCAGAATATGGAATTTTAATGATTTGTTTGTATTCTTTAGTATTTTCTTCTTTTAATTGTTTTTTAACTCGTGCATCTGTACATAATTTGTCTAATGTTACCCTAATGTTGTGTTCTATTTGCTTATTTGTATACATATTGTCCCTCAAGCGCCTTCTAAGAATAATTAAACCCTGATTTGCAATTTCAAAACTGGACGACAAATTCCAAACTCTGTGAACAAGCCCTTTTATCATACCCTCTCTGTATTTCTCCTCACAAAAACTCTGTGGTGTTGTGTAAAGACAAAATTGATTTTTAGCAATATAATTAATAAATAAGTGATAAAAATCGTAATTTATCAAATAAATTAGTATTTTATTAGTATTTTCATAAAAATTTTCACGAAATTCCTTATAGGAATCTTTAAAATCGTCATTCAAAATCGGTGTTAAATTAACCATTTAACCACTTTTACGGTTTTTGATCGAGTTCATCGCCTTCCGGGCGACTTTCGGCAAAGGCACTGTACCGACAAAATTGTATTGATGAGGGCAATCCACATTGACCACGATCGTATATGAATTCATTCTGGTTCCTTCACAATTTCACATATAAAAGCGTGACAGATAAACAAACAAACAAACTTTTTTATACAAATATTATATATATATATATATATATATATATATACATATTATAATGTATATATATTATGAAAATTACATATTACTTATTTATTAATTTAAATTTATTGATATAACAGTATATTTAATTACTTACTTATTTTAAATAATTATGACATCCAAATTAATTAATTTTATTTTCAAATTTATCTATTAGTACAAATACTTTATCAATATTAATAATAATTTAAAATTCCAGAAAAAACTTTATATCAAATATTCACTATTGGACGGCGCCTTTTGTATATAAATGAGGAAGATTTTTTTATCTTTTTATAGTTTTTGTTGTTATTATAAAATATGTTGATATATCCATCCACCTTTTGAATTTCGTTGTGATACGTCAAATAGAAACTTTTTAACATTGGTGCCAACTTAAATTGTGAATTTCTTTTAATGAGAGCGAATTAATAATTATTTTTTAAATTTTTTTAATTTTAAAAAAATTTTATAAGTGTCAGTTTTTTGTTTTACTAAATTGGAAAATAATATAAATTATTGTTTTTTAGTTTTCTTTTTAATTAATAAATTAATTTTCGAACATTCTCAAAATATTAATTAATATTGTCATTGAGGGATTTATGTTTTATTTGTTATTATGCGCATTCATATGATATTTCTGTTTAACTAATTTTAGGAAAGTTTTTTATTATAAAGTTTATCTAAGAATCCTGTAAATGTGTTTTGATATTTTCTATTTTAATAAATTCAGAAAGAATTTATATTTTTAATATTGTACGGTGAGTCGTTATTCAATCTTTTTAAGTTATCTTTGTAAAGAACCCACAACAGTACTCCACTACAGAGAACTCAGTTTTTCTTTTTAATACACAACAACTACACATACATATATTCAAAGACATAATATGCATACATTGCAAACACTACACATTCATACATTCCTCTCAACCTAATAGATATGGCAAATAAAAGTAAATACAAGAACGACGCCGACTAACACTCTTCTTTCATCAACCAAGAGATCACTGCACATAGACATTCCGGAAAAATTTATTTCAAAATACCCGAATTCTTTTTGGACAACAAACAATCAGTAACACAATGGTTTGAAACATCAACGAATCTCTTCAAATTTAACAATATACATGACCAAAAAATTACATGCATGCATTTAATTAATCACCTACCTAATAACATCCTCACCAGACTCAGAGACAAATTACATGAATTATCAAAATCATAAAAACAGACCTTCGAGATACATTACACCAATTTTATCCTTGTAACCAAGATAATATCCTAGAAGAATGCTACCCAGAAATCAGTCTAGGCGATAGACGTCCATCAGAATACTTAGAGGAACTCCGAAATAAACTAAAGGACGACAATGGTGAAGCTAATATAACGCTAATAAAATTCTTCTTTCACCGAATACTTCCAAACGACATAAAACAAATATTACTAGCCAACAAAGGACTTACACTTACCGAACAAGGAACACTGGCAGACCGAATTTACAACAAAGATTACCGCAATGTTAACGCCATACATAAGACTACACAGACGAACCAAAATGAAAACGAAACTATTAAAATAATCTTAAATAAAATCGAATCATTAAACGACCAAATAAATCTATTAAAAGAAAACCAAATAGAAACAAACACAGAGAGTTCAAAAAGAAATTACTTCATCAGAAATCAAAAATCAAACACATCAAAATACGGGAAAACACCAAACAGAGACACAAACACTTATTGTTTTTACCATACAAAATACGGCAATAAAGCATACAACTGCACTCAACCCTGTCATTACCCCAGAAACCATTTAAACACAAACCGTCACCTAGATACGCACCAAATTTAGGTGACATTTATCACATTTTTACGGTGAAACCTGTTAACTGTCGTTTTTCGTTCTTAATAGATTCAGGTTCAGTTATATCAGTTTTGCCAAAACATTTCGGTTTTTATACAGACACACATTCCAATACAGACACGAAAATTTTTGCAGCAAACCAAACTGAGATTAAAACCTACGGTTTTAAAACGCTGAAATTGAGCTTAGGCGATAAAAATTTTCTTTGGAAATTCATTATCGCAGACGTCCCTAGAGCAATTTTAGGAGCCGATTTCCATTTCAAAATATGATCTCTTGGTGGATTTCAAAAACAAAATTTTAATCGACAGAAATAATTCACCGTTTATTAACCAAATTCAGATGAAACAAATACCGACGTTCAAACCGACATTATCATACATTCCCAAAACAAGAATAACTACATTCTGCAATTCGATGCACAAAAAATACTACAAAAACCAAAACACAAATAACACAAACAAAACAAACAGTCAGAACAGATACAACACATACATTAAACCAAACACAAAATTGACCGACCACAAAACAGTATATAACAATGAAATAAAACTGAAAAACTACAAAAACACAAACTACAAGTCAAACACGCAGAACATTACAAAATCGGCCAACTCATTAAAACCATTCAACGAATATATTAACTCCGAATCAAAAATATTCAAACAGGAAATTAAACCAGAAAAAATCAAAAGAAAACACTTCCAATATTTAGACTACAAATGATTGGTTAAAATGGTGGATTCAGAAAATCAAACAAGTTATCCGATACATTTAGAAGATAAAGAAACTCAAAAGAATGAAATAAAAATGAAAAATACATCAACATCAATCTCATTATTTGAAGATAATAGGAAACAGAACAGCAAAATAACTCAGACAGAAAACCTACGAATTAATCAAGCTACACAAACAAATGATAAATCTGATTTTACAAAGATGAAAAACAATGAAACACAAACTACCGATATAGAAAAAAAAGAAGATTTTCTAACATATATTAACGATACCAACACAATAAACAACATCTCACATCCTGAATAACAATGGTCATTCAAAATGGAAGACAATCATCTCAAAACAGTAAACAATATTATCGAAAATGACATACAAGGAACAATATATAATAATTTCGAGCCGTACACAGACATTAAGGCTTTAATTAGAGATAAAAAAACAAAGATTATGAAAGACCTCACTCAATAATCGACCAAAACAAACACTCTTTCATATTAAACATTAACGAGGTTCCAACACAAATAAAAGAAAAAAGATTAAATTTCATTTTAACAAAAGAATTGAATGATGTCCAAATGGCCCTTCTTGACACAAACATTAGAAGACTAATGACAAAAGACCATCTAAAAAAGAAAAATTTAAAAAAACCCTAGAAACGTTAAAATCATCTAACACAAAACACACAACAAACACAACACTCCGTTTTCTTAGGGCAATCAGGAGACAATTAGTGATAGCATATATCGTGTCGGTGCTGATTGACGTCGTAAGATTATAAAACACCGGACAAAGGATCAAACGAAACACCATATTAATTGATTCAATTCAAATTTGTAACTACAGATTATCGATTTTTCGATTTATCAAAATTATCGTAAGGCGAGCTCCGGAAATGATCACCAATAGAGCGAGTGCCAAGTGCGACACAAGAATAATGCCGAGACTGTTGTGATACCTCATCTTTGTAAAGGGATGGTGTTTGTTGTTTTTTGGTGTATGTATGTCTTTTCCTTTACTTATCTGAAATGTGCATTTTTTTTGTTGTTGTGCGGTCAGTTTATATGTATCTGTATTATAATTTTTGTACGTGCTTGTAGGTTAATTGTTTTACTATTTTTATTTTATTATTCCTTTTAAAAAAAGAAAGAAGATTGTATTGTATATTTATTTATTTTACTCCAATGTTTAACTACAACAGTCATGTTTATTAATTTTAATGCAAAGACCGAAAGAATTCATTATTGAAAGCATTAAATGCAAATCAAATTAGTGATGATATGAAGAAAAGCGTTATAATTCTGTCGAGATGTCTCAAAAGCTCATTAGAACTATCAGTGAAAAGCAATTCTGATGATATGATTTTTAACGAATTTCCACAATATAAGAAAACACTAAACGGTTTGTCGTTGGGGATTCCCAATAACATTCAACAATTTGATCGACCAAGAAGACGACAAAGACAATCTGTCGGATTGCGCCGATTATTATTAATATTATTATAATGAATATTAACCTAAATCGAAAAATCAATAAAAAAATAATTAATAGACAATAATTAATTACCGTTTACTGTTAAAGTTATATGTCTTATGTTGCAAAATAAAATTATTTTTTCACATAGGTTATCTTTATTTTTATTTACAGATTTTTTATTTGCTGCTTTTTATTAGCAGTTTGTTTTTGTTATATATAAATTTGTTGACTATTTTTATTTCCAAGTAAATATAAATAAATATAAATATAAATATTTATTTGGAATATAAATATATAATTAAATGAAGGTTTATGATAAAGGGGTTATTGAAATACGCCGCAAGTAAAAAATCAAGAAATTCTAACTATTGTAAGAGAGTTATATAAATTTTTGTGCATTAGAAATAAGAGGAAAACACTTTTTTAAAAGCCCTGAATAACCCTTTAATTGATCGTACCTAATGGTATGATCACTGAACAATATTTTAACAAAGTGGTATTTTTAGATTTAGGATTAAGAGATTAATAGTATTTTATTATACTTACACTTATTTTTCAGTATGACATTTGAATAAAATTTATATAATATCGTTTTAGAAATTTCATCATACAATATTTGAAACCTTTAAAGTCAAATTTTATATAAAATAGAAGACAGTTTAAGTAATTAATGATCCTAATGATTTACTCTAATAAACAAGAGACAATATTCATTAGAATATTTTATTTTAAAACAATGTAAATTTCGTTATTTATGTTTCGTTTAAAATTTCCAAAATTGTCTCTTGCTTGATATTTGAAAACTTAAGAACACCTAAATGAAGTGATTATTTTTCTTTCTGTTAAAATAATTACTGTCTTTCAATTATAAATAAAATAAATTCCAAAGAGAAATAATATTAGAAAAGAAATTACTTTTATCATTATAAAAGAAAAGGAAAAATGATTCAAGATAAAAAACAAGGGAGAATATTGACATATTTCGTTAAATAAACTCAAACCTTCCCAACAATAAATCTTCCAAAGTCACTGAAATGTAAAGTTTTTGGGGCCAGTTTATCCCAAAAACATTAAAGTATGAATTTTATTTCATAATTATTATATTCTTCATTTACCTAATGAAAACTGATATTTTAATATCTTTTTGTCAAACAATTTTCTATAAATATTACAAAACCGTGAAATAAAATTGATTTAATGTCCAATTTTTGCAGATTTTTTTTTGTCCACATTTTTTCCTGAAAATTCATTATTGTTTTCCAAAATTTAACATTTAAAATATTAATGGAAAATATTATTTTAAGCATTTCAAATATTATATTATTGTTCCACCCGACTCTCTTGTTGCCCTGAAAATCAGACGGAGGTAGCCTCATTGCGCAGTGGTTGATGGTCCTCGCTATCGTGCTTGGCGCATTTGAATAAATTTGAGAAGAATTTGAAAATCGGTAGAGATTTTCAATTTAAATTCATCATATATAAATGCCATAGAGACGGTAATCGAGATACTAAACACAAACTTGCCATAACGCCAGCAGTGACAGATAATGAATTCAATTCGATATCTCCTTTGATCGAATCCCCAGAAGAATATGTGTGATACACCCAACTGGCAATCAGGAGCCAATTAGTGATAGCATATATCGTGTCGGCGCTGATTGACGTCGTAAGATTATAAAAAACTGGACAAAGGATCAAACGAAACACCATATTAATTGATTCAATTCGAATTTGTAACTACATATTATCTATGTTTCGATTTATCAAAATTATCGTAAAGCGAGCTCCGGAAATGATCACCAACAGAGCGAGTGTCAAGTGCGACACAAGAACAATGCCGAAACTCATCGCAATATAAATAAACCCTTTTATCAATATCAAGCAAAACTGATGATGAATCGATCCCACCTCGATAACCGGCTCAACCAGATTGTACTCTCTCATATACGAATTCCTTTTCTTATTAATCAACAATGTCGAGTCGAAAATTTTATCGAGAACAGCATACCGACAATTATGAAACACTTTTCTCGGCAAATTCAACATAAAATTCGCATTAAAAAACGATCAACAATAATAAGTTAATTCTTCGATATACAGTGATTTTCGATCTATTACGACGTTGTTTCAATCTTTCTCGACGTTGTTGCATTTGATTAAGTCAATTAGTACGAATATACAAAAAAATACTAAATGACATTAATATTTACACAAATATACATCGTGTGATATAATATCATAGTATCATATGTAAGAATAAAAAAAATATTTTGTTAAATAAGTGTGTACAAAAAAATACAATACTTATAAATTTTTGAACAATACTGTTCAAAAAAATGTCAATAAAAAACACTTTAAAAATACAGTAAAAAATGTAAAAAAACCTTTATTTAATAAAATATTGTAAAAAAATTGTTTATATTTTTTTTACATTTACAGCATTTTTATTTTTATTTTTTCCCCAACATGTCAAGAAATGAAGCATCTCGCAGTCATTATGAAGAAAGTAGGATTGCCGAGAAGGAACAGGATGATCAAAGAAGATCTAGAAAGACACCTGTATCGATTGAGCTCAGAAAGCGCTTAAAAATTTGTCCTTAGATGGTAACAGGAACAGTACAATTGGGAGAATTTTAAGACGTCCTAGAACTATTGTTGCAACAATTGTATAAAAGTATTATGTCAACGGCAGTGTTGAGTTCAAAGCAAGAGGTGGGAATAAGCGTAGAAGGCTGTCAACACAGCAAAACGAAACGATTAGATATTGAGTAGATGAAGATTGTCTACTTACGTTAAAAGAATTAGTTAAACGCGTCCAGATTGAATTCAACCTAACGGTTTCAACGGCATGTGTTGACAGATGTCTACCTAGTTTTCACTATACGATTAAAAATGTTCTTTCTGTTCCTGTTGCTCGAAATTCTGAACGCACAATCCAATTAAGATTTGATTATGCTCAGAATTTTAGAAATCTCGAGCAAACTACCATTCATGAATCTTTTCTGTTTTTAGATGACGTGGGATTTAAATTTTGTAGAAGACCAAAACGTGGAAGGTCTTTGGCGGTGTAAAAGCAATCTCAACAGTTCCTTTGGCAAGAAGTCGAAACATTTCTGTGGTTGCTGTTATAACCCGAAACAAGCTTTTGTATCATAAGATGCATGATGAAGCGGTTAACGGTGAAAACTTTCAAATCTGTTTAAACGAGTTGAAAGAACGTTGAGTGGATTTGAGTATTGGATTGCCTGTCTTAATTATGGACAATTCGCGAATCCACCACTATAAAAACCTGAATTTTGATGGATTTCATGTTTTATAAAAATGAAATAAAATAAAAAAATAAAATTTTCTGTGAATTCCAATTTCAAAATGACCATTTTTTACTCTCTCCATTAGAAAGTCTAAGAAAGGTAAACAATACATGTTTTCATATTCAACTGTCAATTTAATGTAGACACGTAGATAATTCATATAATTCAGGAAAGTTTAACCTGTTCTTTATTATCAAATGTTAAACAGATATCATAAACATTGCGTCCATAAAGTTAAAAGTTTAATCTTCATAAGTTGGACACTATCTTCAATGTTTGGTTACATTGTTCAACATAGAAAAAAATGTTTAGATAGTACAGTAGATTTAAGAAATTATAAAATTTTGTGTTCATAATTGGATAATTACTGAGATAAAGTGATGTGAAAAGCACTGATAATTCAAACTCTTGTTCCGAAAATCGGCGTACAAACTCCACTTTTTCTACTTCATTGAAACTACTCTGAGGTGTTAGTTATTACGAAATATGAACATAAACAATTCTTTGATATAAATATGAGTTTATGAGTATTGATCTAGTTTCGCATGGTGACGGTTGATCAGTCATAATCGATAGCAATGAATTTTGATGATTATTTTTTATCTTTTTAAGATAACTTATCATCGTTTTTCCAATATTTACCGATCATCATTGTTGGTCATCATATTAGAAAACTCCACTCATATTAACCTTATCTTTACATATATGAGTTAAATGAAACCTAAAATAATTGTACCTAAAAATCATATTGATGGACCCCGTTTGATCAAACTGACGTCTACCTGTGATGACTTTGTACAAATATAAAATGCATAAATATGACATAAAAAATTAACACAATAAATCCATTAACTCAGATTGAATCAAATTTCAGGTCTTCCACCAACAAAAATGACATAAAACTACTTTGAAGAATTTAGTTTCAGTTTATTTGATTACCAACACATTTGTTTTACTCAATATTATTAGAGAAGAAAACCTCGAGTAAAAGATTTCCCGACCATGCTGTTTGAATATTTTTTAGGCTAATCAATTTTAAATTGTGAAAGAAAGTAAATCCTTTTTTTCTCAATTTTGATAAAGTACTGCAAGAATATATCTCAAACTATTTGAATTCACAACCTTTTGAACAATTTCATCAATAATTTTAAGTTATTCTCGTTGAAAATGATTGAAGCAATTTTAGTGATTGAATTTTCCATTTAATAACAATAATTTACGGACAAAACCTTTTTTAATAAATAATTTATTTACAACAGTTTTTTTAAAGAAAAACTCCTGTTTTTCAAGCAACGTTTTCTTCTTACATAAATTTGTTGCTCCAAATTTTAACTCTTTTTTTAACACGGTTTAGCATTAAATTTTCAAATTAAAACACTTTTTAAATACCAATTTACGATTTTTTAATAATTATTCACAGTTTTTAATTGATCATTGTCTCAATTTTGATAATATTTCTTATTATAAAAAGCATTTACAAAATTTTGATTTTATGAGTTTATTTAAAATTTATTGGATATTAATTTCGGGGATTTCTGCAAATTTTCATGAACCAGACGAGATATTGGATTTGGAAATACATTAAATTTATTTTCTATTCTTTTTATTAGCTTACTTTCTTTATATATATATATATATATATATATAAACAAGACGACGTGTTTCGAGATTATAAAAATCCCATCAGGTCACAAAATGTACCAAGCAGGTACACTATATGGAAACATGCCGAAAATAAATAAAATTTATCCAATAAATTATTGGATGAAAATAACTTTATTTCACTTTTCCTTCAAATTAAGAAAAATGCACTAAATGCAATCAATCTCATTCTCGCAAACCAACCATTGGCAGCTATCA
>MQRK01225287.1:22712-64829 GCA_001938485.1 Girardia tigrina
TCTAAAATATCAATTTTCCATCTGGGTGGGAGAAACATATTTCCAAATACTAAACTCAACATACAAAATTCAACAAACCAATTTCAACATACCAAATTTAAAATATTCCTCACAATTATCAATAATAATATTTTACGTAAGTATTGTTTTAATAAATATTTTCAATATTGTTTTGAAAGTAAAATTTATTTCGATTCATTTTTTATAGTCAAAAAGACATTTATTTCAGAAATGAATTAATAAATAGATTAATCAAAGTGTTATAAATCACTGGTTAATACTTTTCCTACATCAGAAGTCATTTTTTACTGATCACATATAATAGAATCGTCAGGTTGTAGCAGCATATGTTAATGCAACATCTTTTTGTTTTTACTAGAGACATAACAAGTATCTCACCATGAATATTAAGCTTTAGCGTTGATTTTGAGGTATTTGATAATCTTTAACCATGTAAGGGATAATTTGGAATGTTGTAAGTTTGTTGTTTGTATTCTGTTTAGATTTGTGACTCTCCTACTCAGATGGGATTGATATGTTTATTGATTGATTATTTGAATCTAATGAAATTAATTTAATGACATTAATTTTAAGTACTAATTAATTAAAGTTTGATAATTATGAATTTTAATAATATTTTCAGTAAACGATTTTAACTTAAATTTTTTTTAAATTTAATATATTTTAAAAATTAATGTTTATTTAAAAAATTACGTAAAATCCAATAAAATTATGAGAAATTAAAATTTAATATTAAAATTCATTGTTTTTTAGATTTGAATACATTTGAATACAAAAACTATATCAATCAAAGAAAGATGACCTTTGAAAATTGTTGTGAAGAATCTGTTTGTGTTGTCAATAAATGTTTGCATTCAAATTGTGATGTTGTTAATAAACCGCACTAAACGAAGTAATTTTTCTTTGGGTTCTCATAGAATGAGATTTCTAATCCCCAGTCACAATTATTGTAATCCCTTTCTTTGTTGCATTTGAACTTTGAAGTGAAAAATGGTCTTTCAATGTTTATATTTTACTTCTTATATTTGTCAAATTACGGCTTCAACTTTTTTTCTTCGAATTATTTTGAACATCCAAAGCAAGGCTTGCTTTCAATTGTAACGCGCTTTAGTTGCTATTTTCTTCCAGTCAAAACAGAAAACTAAAGCTTTTAGCCAAGGTTTAGTATGAAACTTAAATAGATGTAATGATACGTTGATATATATTATTGAAAACTATATGTAAAACCAACAAAACATTCAGAACAGGTAGAACCTAATTGTGCTCTTAATAAATTCATAAAAGTCACATTTTCTTATCATTAAGTTAAGAACTCGGGTAGGCTCTTCCCTTTACTGCATTCTCACCAAAACGCCTTCCAGCAAGCATTTAAAGTTTGTGGCTTTATAGCTTTAACAGCCAAATCAGGATGATTTATCAATCCAAAATCGAAAATTTTTTCCAGACATCCATAACTGTCATCTCTTCATTCTCTATCTTGCCCAAAATGTGCTGAAATGTCCACTTTACATAACGTTTTTTTAAAACTGCAGATGATGCCCTGATCCAATGGTTGAAAATGCTGGTTGTATTTGATGGAAGAAAGGCTATCATGACATTGGCATGTTCAATATGCGGATGACCTAACGCGTTATCGATAAGCAAAATCACTTTGAACTCGAGACTTTTATCTATCAAATATTTCTTAACTTCTGGAATAAAATATTGATTAAACCACTCTTTGAAAATTAGGTAGTTACCCACGTTTTCTTATTAGCCATCCAATGAAGTGGAAGCTTTTATTACTCAATATTTTTTTATAAACCGCACTATTTCAAAACTGCATAAAAAATCCAAATAAAAACAGAGTCTACTGTATCTTTATACAAAATAAGTTGCAACAAGAACTATTTTGTATCCATTAAATTTTAAGGTTCTAAGGATATTTATCTTAAGTTCATGCATATGTGTGATACGGTATCCCAATGTCCTGGGGCTACAATGGGATAAATTTGATAAATATATTGTGACAGACGTTAAATTTTCAGAATGCGAATATATCCGACATCCTCGTTGGGTTTAGACCATGATCCAGACAAATACATTATATAATCACATCCAGCTTCGTTCATAAAATCATACGAAACAGAAGCACACAATATGCTCTAACTAAAATTCAATAAATAGCAAATAGTATGTCTTAATGTTTTACAAATATAAGTTTTATTTTTTAAAAATGTCTATGGTTTTGTTTCCTGTTATAAGATAAAAACATTTTTCGAAAAATAAAAATTAAATGAAAATTTTTTTAATTAATATTTTTATTTAATCATAATTAGAAAATCAAATTAAGAAAATATATTTTAACAAAATAAAATATAAACTGTTGGACAGCAACGGAATGTCAACCAAATCAAATGATGTATTAAATAAAAACCACAAAACACCCTTGTAATTAAACTTTTCTCGTTTCATGTGTAATTGTATATTCTAAAATGTTATTATCAGTTTTACAAAACATTTCGCGATCAAAAAACGATAAAATCATGTAGAAATAATATTCCAGCTGAAATATAATATTAATTAATCAAAATTATAAACTATAATATTTTGACGTTTGATTGTCTTTTTATTACTGATTTATAGAATAACGTAATATTATTTTATAAAATCACAAATTTTCAAAAAAGGAAAATACGGAGAAAATGTTTTTTGGAGAACGATAAAATTTTCGAATCTAATATATATGAAATATAAATTAAAATCCGTTGACAAAAATCAAATTAAAATAGAAATTATTAAAGATCAAATTTTAAAAATCTAAAACAAAATTAATTTTTAAAAATAATAAAGATGAGTTTCAAATTGAAAAGGAAGCAATCCCAAAAATTTAAATTAATTGAAAGTGCTTACTTTTCTAAATAATTAATCGAATGAACTGAAATAAACTCGAAACGAAATAATTAACAAATGTATTGATGATTACAACTCCTGTAGTGAGCCGATAATCGATAAAAAACAAAAAAACTGACTTTTGTTTAATTAAATTAAATTAAAATTATTAAACGTGGTTATTATTAAATTAAAATTATTAAATTATTAAATTCAAATGTGGTAAAAAAAATGTCGGTGAAAATAAATTCTTCTGATTTCTTACTTTTTTAATTTTTTAAATTGTAATCGAATGAAATCGAGCGAACCAGAGCTGCCGCAACATTGTTCAGCGAATCCGCATCCGGACAACCCACTTGGACGCATCGAGTGGACCAACGACCGATGCGACGTCGCCGACAGGACCAACACACTTCGGTGAGTCGCTGTGGGCCTTTTGCGGCGCCGACGCGCGCCCGCGTATTGACACTGGAACCGACCGATCATGTCTGCCAGCGACAATTTCCCGCACAATTAAGGGTGCTGGTTGCCGCCACTCGGTTTGGCAGTCGGTACCACAACAACTATAACGAGAAAGTATCAACAAAAAAAATAAATACCAATTCACTCTTACAGGAACGGATATAATTGTTAAAAATGCAAGATAATTTCAATTCGGAAAAGGAATTCGATTTGGCTTAGAGTTATCACAATTTCTTTCTTGCTATTCTCTGTTTTAAACATAGAATTATTGAGATTCGATGAATTAGTATAACGGCTATTTGAATAAAATTTCGATTTTTGTTTGTTTGTTTTTGTAATTTTGGATAACGTCGATTAGTATTTGATTTTTTTGGCTGAGGAATAAAAAGATAGGTCAAAACACGACAATTACTTCTCACGGTAGTTGGCAAATTAATTTGATCTTTTAATTTTTAAATTAATATTGATTTTTATTTTTTATAATTAATTGTCCTTGGCAATTTGACAATTAATAATATAATTTAATTTAGGGAAATTAATGGGGGGAAATGAATATGACCTATCACTTTCTTTTATTTTGTCTTACCTTTTTTCTTTTAAATAAAAATTAATTTTTTCTCTTCGTCACAATAAAAATATAAAAAACTTTTACATTCGTCTTTTAAAAAAAATTATAAAATAAAAATGCACATTTACACAAATTAAACCAGGAATTTAAATACCAAGAATAAAATGTTTTAAAAATTGGTTAATTTGAAATAATATTTTGCGTATTTTTTAAAAATTAATTGACTGAATTTTAATTTTACAAAAAAATACAATATTAAAAAATTTTGGGAAATATTTTAATTAACAATAATATTTTGCGTTTAAAAATAAAAAATACAAATTTTTACGTTAATTTTACAATTTTTACGCACATTTTTTTTACGCTAAATGGAAAATACAATAAAAAACTATAAAAAACATTTATTGATAAAAATAATATTTTTTATTCATTGTTCATTTCTTGTCTTCTTTTTGTATATTTCCAATTCGCCTTATTACGAATGATTTGAGGTCTTCCTTTTTTTGCCTTCTGTTATCGGTTCAATAACAAGATTCAATTACTTTTTCAAGTACCGGACATGCTGACACTTTTTAAGTTTTACAAAAGTTAAAAAAGATGCTATGGGCCGTTTGCGGAGCGGACGCGCGCCCGCGTATCGACCGTTGGACATTGTTGGACACCATACATCGTATATGGACACTAATTCCGAGCGAGTAAACACAAAAAATACCTGAAATTCAGATTTTAAAGTTCATTTATGTTTTTAGCATCACAAAGAGTCGAATTTTTCTATCGACAAATTTATTTTCACAAGCCGAAAAACTATAGATTTGATATTGATGGGCTGATTTAGTGTTTTGATAATAATCAAGATATATGTCAGTTAGTTCACAATTGTTTTTTTCATAAAATAAAGTACAGACTTAGGTTTCTTAGTTGCGTAATTTTGTAGAATATCATTAGTAGTGTCAATAAACTTAAGCATATGTATTGTTCTTCCCTTTAAATACACCGTTTTTATTACGTTATTAAAAGATTCCAATGCATTATTTGTCGACGGAGCAAAAATATGTGCACCCTCATACCAATTTTATTTTTCTTTATTCTTTTATCGTTGAAAGTTTTAATAAATTCTATGCATGAAGGTATATTTGAGTATTTTTGATTAAATAGGCAGGTACCAACTTCAAATATAAATCTGGTGAAGAAATTGCCTGTAAAAAATATATGTCATCAAAAATGGCGTTTGTATAGTCATCCAATTTTGAAATTTCTGTCTTTAACAGTTTACTTACATGAAAAAAAAACAGTACAGCTTTATCAAATCAAATGAGGTTAAAATTTCAAATTGTTTCCCTAGATCAAATGTAAGTTTTGGGTTTCACAGCAGCTTAAAATAAAGTTGTAGTATTTTCGACAACTTATGTTTCTTTTTCTGTTAAGGTCAATTAAATTGGTTTCGTGATGTTTAAAGCATATATTTCTTTGATATCTTCAACAAATTGATTTTTAACCGCTAGAGAGTCATCGAATATACATTCATGTCCATCTTCAAAATTATATTGTATTACAACTGAGCAGGATAGACTAACAATCTTCCTCATTTTCTTGGTACATCCAGCATTTTGGTAACAATAAGTATATGTCGTCGTCACCTTGTTATACTTTTTATCTCTCTGAATCGTTTTTATTACGTTATTAAAAGATTCCAATGCATTATTTGTCGACGGAGCAAAAATATGTGCACCCTCATACCAATTTTTATTTATATTTTTATTTATATTTATATTCGCCTTTCATCATTATAACCAACTCCTTCATATGATTTCCATTGGTTTACCGTTCATTTCTTAATTTCTTTCGTATTATTTTAGTTATCCATTTATAGATAAATTTTAATCAATTTTTAATATTGGAAATAAATTTTAAAAACTAATTAATAAAAACAAAATGTCACCGATTTAAAATATATTATCTATAAATTTTTATTATTTTAGAAAATGTGAAAGAAAGTTGAACTATATTTAGCGTAAAAAATTGTAAAAATATGTGCGTAAAAATTGTAAAATTAGCGTAAATTTTGTAAAATTAACGTATAAATTGTAGTACGCCCGATTAAAAATTAATCGACTACAAATTTTATTTTTTAAAATAAATTATTACCCGAAAATTAAGAGTAAAATCAAAACTAATTCATGGGCTAGTTTAAGCAATTTAAAAATATTGTATCATAAATTTTTGCTCAGTTTAAATAATCTAAAAATTAATGTTTAAAACCTTTTAAGTATAAATTTCACAAAAATTGGAAATTAATAAAATAACAATATGTACTATATTATACAGTTTTAAATTAAAATTTAAAAATATATATATCTATTTATATGTGGAAATGTAGAAACTGGTTCTTGCGAAAAATGTTCACTTTCACTGTTTGTTTTATGTTCACTTTATTTTTTAATTGTCTTGTAGTTTTATTTGCGAACCCTTCAACTTCTACTTCATAAATTTCTTCGTCTAATGGTCTTGGCTGAGTTCTTTCCAATAATGACGAAAAATAACTCGAATTATATTTTTTTGATGACAAATTTCGATACCGTAAAACGAATTAGCGACGAGTACCGAGGTTTATATATTTGTCGGAAAACATTTTTAATTGATACATTTAACCAAAATATATTTTATAAAAGATTATAATTTTTAAAATATATTTCTTATATAAAGGCTTCTGGAAACTTTTGTAACGCTCTGATAATTTAACAAGAATATAGTAATTTAAAATATAAATTTGATCAATAAACAAAACATTTTCATTTATTAGAAAACAAATTTTTGGATTATATTTCTTCGAAATTTTGTTATAAAAAGAGTTTGGTGTACGTATTATATTATAGTTTCAAAGAAATGTATTTTCGAAAAATTCCTTTTAATATTTAATGTATTTTTAATTAATGAATTTGACGTCTTCTGTTCTTTTTAGTCCTTTTTTCAAAATCATTAAATAATGGAAAAAAAATTTATTCTATGTCGAGTTGTCAGTTCTTCACTTTTCTAAATCAAAACAAATACAAATTTGTATTATGAATACATTAACAAAAATATATAAAAAATATATATTAATAATTGTTTTATCATTTAATTTAATTTCTTATTTTATTTTCTTGATTTGCTATTTTTGTACTAATTAAATATGATTATCAGAATTATTTCGAAGCACAATTATTAATAAAACAACTTTTAATAGATATACAAATGATATTTTAATGTTTAACAAATGGTCCTTGAATATTCATTTACGTCAAACGAATTACAAATATAATATTTTTAATGGTAAATATTTTATCATCAGTGTCTTTATATTTCGTAAATTTGTAAAGAAGTGACGCTTTGAATTTGTAAGGTATCATATATTCCGGTATGCAACCCGCATCTAATGTACAGATTTACGCAAATTTTAACTGAAATATTTAAATAAATCAATAATTTGTTAGACAAATAACTCTAATATTTCTAAAATTTATTTTTTACACAAACGTTTTGAATTGGTCCCTAAAATACATGTATATGATAATTATAATCTTAATAATAATAATAATGTAATTTTTATAATATATGAATAGCTAGTGTTTTTAAAATAAGAAAACTATTATAAATGCTTCTAAAGATTTTATTATTGGATTTTTTTGTGAAATTTTCGACATTTTAATTCTTTTTGACGAAAATTTCTTTTATTATTTTCTTATCTTCTTTTTTATTTAATTTCTATAAATGGTATCATGAGAGTTTTTATAATTAAGACATATTATGAAAAGAAATATTTTATTTTGGTGCAACGCCCTTCCAAAAAAATATTTTAACATTCAATCATCAATTATGAAAACGATTAATAATTTAATCGGAAAGTCGAATAGACTGAATCAGTTTTTTAGCATGTATAAAGAATAGACCACCATCAAGGTGTGATAAATCATTGATCAGCCGCTTACTACCTCAAGTTGTTGACTAGTTTATTAATTACCTAAACTCTCTTGTTATTGTCTTATGATCCATTATCAAAGCGAGAATCTATAAAATGGAGAAAATCTTGCAATGTTCCTTCTCGAAAAGCCATTCACTAAGTCAGTTAAGCAGATCATACCGAATATATTTTAGGATTTCAAGAAACTTTTTTTAATATCCTACAAGGAGATAAACAAGACGATAAATGAGGAGTACTATGCTGGTCTTCTCCACTGCTTGCATGCTTCCATCTTTAAGAAAAGACAATTGAAAACTGGTGTTCATCTTCTCCAAGATATTTCATACAACCAACCAAGAGGGCTGTGAATGAATGCGGGTTTGAAAATATTTGTAGAAAAAATCATTTACCCTGCAGCCTACACTCTTGACCTCCAGCGATTACTACCTATTCTCCAAACTGAAATCTAACTTAAGAGGGAGAAAATTTAACAACAGTGATAAGATTAAAGCTGCTGTTGAAGCCCATGATGATAATAAAGGACCATGCGATTATTGAGAGGACTAGAGTATTGTATTCTGAAACAACTGACGATACCGTAATGGTGAAATATGTTTTGTTGTAAAATAAAAAATTATTAAAATGGCGTATTTATTAATATATATTTATTTGTCCCATTAGTATTGTTTTTGGATTTCGTATTATTGTTAGTGCTTTTGTTAATTAATTTATTAATAACCAACGAGTCTAATTGCGATGATTACAGAAATTAATTGTTTAATGTCCTCAGGTGTTTCTCTGACTAATTATTTTTATGATATTTAGTTATTTATTATATTTTTAATCTTTAAAGGAAAAGTAAAAGTGAATCTGAGGTTGTCGTGTTTCATTAAAAAAAAATCAAAACATGTTTTCTTTTATTTTTTTTAAATTAAAAAGATAATTGGTTTCCAAATTAAGGATATCATTTTCTGATATACAATTTAATCCTCAAAATTTTGAAAGAGAGAAATTGGATCTTTCCCATCTTCTATAACAGATTTTAATTCCAAGAATCCAAATTGTTGATCTTGTGTTAGATTATGTTAATTTTCTTTTGAATCATTTATTTATTCTTCTACGCTTATTGTGAAAAAAAGGTTGTAGTTTACTTCCATAATCTGAGTTAATTATTTTTGTAATAAATAAAAACACAAAACCCTTACATTTGGTCTTCTGTTGTATAGCAGGTATTCTCAACCACCGGACCACAGACCGGTGTTATTCCAAAAAGAGAAAAAATATAATACTTTTTTTATCATTGATGCACCATAGTTTGGAGTAAGCTCTAAAACATACACTTTCGTCGGCTAACATACAACATGTTGTCTTTTAAGTAGAGGTATACTCAGAATATCACAGAAATCAATTGAATAATTATTCATATATTCAATATAATTGTAATAACTACTCCTTGAGAATATTTTATATCCAAATACCAGTCCGTTTACAAAAAAGGTTTAGTAACACTGTGGTATAGGTTGTATTAATTTTTTATTTAAAAATGACTTAACCAAATTAGAATATCAGCTTCAGTAGTTTATATTTATTTTTTAAGTATTTATAAATTACAATTTTTTAAGTGATTATTTTTTGAACGTTGTAAAAAGGGCGAGCGAAAGTAAGTCAATTAATAAAGAATATTTAGGCAAACTTGTTGTTTATCAAACAAATTTTTGATTCTAAATTTGAATTATTTAAAAATTTAAATTGAAAATAAAAAATATATTTGTCTATTATTTAAATTTAGTTTTCAATTTTTACTATATTTTTTCTCATTAATTGATAAAAATTTATTTTTAATTAAGGAAGCAAATTATATTTTAATTAATCGTTCGTAAATTTTAATGGAAAGGTTTTCTGATTTTCAATATATTTTATTGATTTTCTCATTTTGTACTTTGAAAAAATATGTGGAAAAATGTTATTTAATAAAATTGATGATTAAATAAAAATAAATGTAAATTTCAAATTTATTTAATACTTAATTTAATTAAAATTACCTTTTAATATAAAAAAAATTTCGATATTTATTATTTAGATAATTGATGAAAAATATTAAAATATAAATGTTATTAAAATTTTATATTTTTTTAATTTTTAGTATGAATGTTTCGAGCATAATAAAATATATATAAATCGTTATTTTACTTGGAGAATTGTTTGGTAAATCTATAATTTCTGAATTTGATCTTCCTGGAAATTCAATCTGAGATAATTTATCTGATAACCTTCTCAAACTCTACATTTTATATGTTAAAATTTAGAAATTATTCTTTTTGCATTTATTACACTTTTTATCGAAGTTGACAAAAACATCAACATTTCCAACACAAAATTTGTTTAGATTTAAGTTCAATTGAAATGAATGTGATCAAAAAGTAATGTAAAAGAACAGTGAATGTAATATAATCGTTATTTTTAGGAACCTCCATATAAAATACACAAGCTTCGATCGTAATTAAACTTCTCCGGATGGTTTGATCATTGAAATAACATTATTATTTAAATAAAGCAGTGAAATAATTACGTTTACTCTCACCTATCTATCAAATTGTTGCTGTTTCGCCAACAATCATGGGGCCTCGACTTGAAGTAATTAGTGAGCCATCTTTCATATAAAACATATCGCTTTCATTAAGTTTGTGCTTTTTAACAACTTTATCACCTTTATCCATTGAACTACCAGAATTAAATGTCTATTTTGATTTCTTTGTTGAACAATTTATCCTTCCAATTGCAAAAATATCTTATATCTAATGGTTCATGTCGTAGTTCAAACTTACGTTCTGAATGATACAAAGTACATCTAACCACCAAATAATATTATAATACATAGTAATAATAACTTATAATGATGTAACTAGTAAATATTTTTGAGGATAAGCATTTGAAAAAGGGAAAATTTTGAGCTAGTAGGTACTTTTATTTATAATAATATTAATAAATAATCATATTCACAGTTTTGGTATTGTTGGAATTCTATTTAAAATTATTTTAGCGTTGAGAATATCGATAGTTGTGGATAAAATCATCGACCGACCATCCATGATTTTTGTTCAAACGGCGTTAAGACTTTTAACCATAGTACTGTCGAAGTGCTCGATTGCACATTCGTTTGATTCATGCTCAATAGAGCGCTTGTAAGCGAAATGAAAAAATAAAATCAAAAATCAACTCTTCTATAACCAAGAAAATAAAAATTTTTTCTTGACCGATACTTGAAAAAGATTTTGATAGCATAAGACAATCCATGAAAACTGACCAAACTTCTACTTTCAATATTTTAAAGATCAAATTTTTGTGGAAGAGAATTATGAAGAACACTAATTGGATTTTTAATACATTTATTTGTATCACAATTTGAATCGCTACTAGGACAATGCTCCTTAAAAACTTTCGTAGCTAGTTATCGTTCATGATAGGTAAATTTAATTCTATTTCTAAATGTATTATTATTTAAACAAATTTAAATTACAATTTATTTGCAATTCAATTTCAAAATAATTTGTAATATAAATTACAAAATTAATTTTAATTATTTAAAAAAAATATTTTAGGTATATTATTTGTGATATATTAATTTAATTTTAAACATGGTTATTTAAATTTTAAAATTGAATAAATAATTCGACGTTTTAAAAACTTAAAATATCAATCTTCCATCTGCTTGGAAGAAACACAATCCTAAAACAACATACCAAACAACATATAATAAATAAAATTATAAAAATTAATTCACAAGAATAATTATAATAACCAAGATTATGTATCTTAAGAGCCTTACCATATTTTTCCAAACATTTACTACTGTTACAAGTTGCAATTGTCTTTTCAAACGATTTCATAAACACTTTATGACCTTATCATCTCTCTTAATATATAATTTTTATATTCTTTTTACGTTAGATAAAAAAGATAATTATTTATTAAATTTAAATATCAAAAAAACGTGTTAGTTTAAATTTCTTTTTTTTATAAATATGGCTTTCTTTTAGAATGTCAATTTACTTAAAATTTAAACTTAGATTAAATTACTTTAAAATAATAAGAATGAACATAGTAATCCTTCACCAGGATAAGAGAGGTGCCATTTAACAAAAACACACTACTAGGACACATAAAAAACAACATACGAAAATCTTCAACCCAATGGGCACTTATAAAAACCCTGTATCTTAATATGATCATGGAGTCTAAGTTTCCAATGGATCGGTCTCACTGTTTGGTCATAGTTTATCATTTACATAGAATTGTGGTAACTATTCAACTACATTGCTTTATCTATTAGTTTAATAAATTATTGTAGGTAATTTTAGATTTTTGTAAACTTTGATATAAATAAAGGAAAATATTTTGTAGTTATTATTATTTTTTTGCGATAAAATAAATGTAATATAAATAATTATTCATAGCTGATATAAATATCATTTAGTTATATAAAGAATGTGAAAATAAATTGATTGAATAGTTGCAATCTGGTCCTTAACAACATGTTGTTATCTGCCGAACTCTCAAATTATATAACATTCGTATTTTATTTATATTTATATATATTTTTATTTTTCAATTTACTGAAGTAATGAAAATAATTTTCATTGAAAATTGATTTGATTAGTGACGAAAAGGTTCAAAATGTGCTTTGAATAACTTTAACTAATCATTATAGACGTTTTTTTCAAATTAGATCATTAAGTTCATTCACTTAGTAAACTACCTATACATTTTTATACGGTCGGTTTATGTCTTAATCTTTTATTATTAATTGACTTTGTCACAGGTAAAATTTCAGAAATGAGTTTATGGGACGTAAAGAAAGGCATATTATATGCATAATATAGACATTTTTTCAAAAAGATATATTCGGAAAACGAAACAAAATATTGGAAAAATTAAGATTTACTGAAATTGAGGTAGGAGAAAATAAGTAGAATATTTAAATCGTGATGTTTAAAAAATGATATAGATTTTACTTTACAATGTGTATATTCTGACGTTAAAATCAATTATTTTTTGAACAACTTGGAAAGAACGAAGGAATTCAATCATTTCTTCTATCTTTACTACAATTTATTTAATCTTAACTTTTTTCTTTAAATTATTTTTTTGCAATGCATTTTTAATGTATTGCAAAGTGGTGAAAAACCTTTAATTTATTATTTACGTAGACATATCTCATCCTTTATGGGAGAAATATTTTGTGAGAACTTTTGTAAAAATAATTTTATACTCTCCCATCCATAAGTTAAATTATGAGAGATATTCGTGTTGATAAAATATATTATTATTAAATTAACCAAACAAAGTTTTATAAAAAAGTAAAATTAAAACAGACTTTTATTTTCTGTTCTCCTCTTGATGGACTTTAATTTTTTTTGGTAAAATTCTTTGATAAAAAAATGAAAAATTTACGTTAATAAAATTATTAAATAAAAGGATTTTAATAATCACAAATATTGCTATGATTTATTCTGATTTATTTAAGAAGATTATCACAACCTTGTAATTAATAAAGTTTACAAATTCTTAATGGGTTAAAATAAACTTTATGTCAATATTATTAGATTTGTAAATATTTGATTTAATAATTATTAATTATGGTTCTTTTATTATTTATTTTAAAACGTGTTTGAGAAATAATTATATTATTGGACTTATAATATAATACAAAATTTTACATTTGTCATATTACATTATTAATGTAATATGACATGAAACTGCGTAAGGATGTGTGAATTATTATTATTATGGTTGCTAATTATTATTGAGATTATTATTTATAAACATATTATTATCATTATTAGATGTATGTGGAAAGTATGCATGACTATGAAGTATGAGATTGAGTAACAGTTGATTGAGAGTTTGATGATATAATGTATGCATGTAATAGTATGCGGTGTCAATCATGTAGTGCTAACCCAGCAGATCTCCCTATTCCAGTTATGCAACCGGATCGAGGTGTGCTTGTATATAAGATATGTCAATTGAATGATTAGTTCAGTCTTGTGTTGTTAATATATTTTAGGAAATCATCCTGTCTCTTAACATACTGGATTGGGAAGAAGTTTAAGATCATATATTTTGAAACTTAATAAACATTCCATTGATTGTCTTCTACAATGTACTCAAGACAGTTATGATACAGATTGTATAGTTTATATATGCATAAAGATTTTGTTCAATGTTTCAGATCATAGATTGATCATTAGAAGATGCTTCTTATTGATAAAATCTTTAGTTGATACTTGAACAGATCATAATAATAAAATAAAGGTCACAAAATCGCAATGAATATAAGATCAAAATTTAATCAACTCACAATTTATCTTAATTATTTATTAATAATAAGTCTTCAGATATCATTTAAAATATATTATTGTGAGGCATATCTTAAATTGTTTAAATGCGTGAATGTATTGATGATGTATGTTGATTTAAGTATGGTGATATTAGAATTGCGATTCTCCCACCCGGATGGAAATTGGTATTTTTTATTTAAATTTAAAGTGATTAACTATTCGAACATAATTAAAACAATCATTTGATAAGTTCATATTTTTAATTTAACAATTAAAATTAAGTTTAATATTTTTTAGTAAAATTGAAATTAAATGTATTTTTAATAATTTGATAACATTTTTATTATTTGGAATTTTATTGAGAAATGGTTAAAATTATTATTTTTAATTAATATTTTTTAGAAGTTAAATATTTTAAAAAAGGGCTTAGAAAAATTGTTCGAATAAACATGATTAAAAATAGAAATAAGAAAACCAATTAGAACGATGACAAACGATGAAAGACCTTCTGAGAGTCGTAATGATTCTAAATGTGATTGCAATAAAAATTCAAACGACACTTGTCTAAATGTTCTTAATAATTATGTCTGGTTTAATACACTTTTTAATCTACATGAAGTATAAAACTATCAAATATTACTTTTTTATTCCATCTTATTAAAATGTTTTTTTTAATTAATTAATTTAAAAATTATTTTTAATGTTAATCATAAAAATGTTTTTAAAATGCTTGATTTATTTAATGTTTTTATTTTATAAATATTAAACATATAATACATATTTTATGGTAAAATTTCTAAGTAATAAATTACTGTATCACGTATTTAATAACAACCTTGTAAAAATTAATTATTTCATTACAAATTTTTCTTTAAAAAATGATGTTATTGATAATAGTTATTTAAAAATAAAAAATAATTTTTTTAATAATTATTTCTTTGTATATAAATTTTATTGTTGAATTTTAAAGAATAATTTTCACTTAACACATTTTTCAATGACATTTTATATAATTAAGATTTTACGGAAAGCTCTACATTTTGACTAACTTTTTTCAATAAGTAAAACTGGTAGATTTACTGGGGTATCTAACTAATGGAATTATTTACAAATAATTATTCATTTAAGATTTATATATACTTAAATCCATTACATGTATAACACGATCTAAGTTTATACCGAAAGGTCTAAGGTATATTACTAAACGTACAACTTATCGCTTAAGATTCAAATGATTTCTAAATTCATCGTTTTTTTGGGTTCTAAATGAGAGTAAATCACATAAACTGGAAAGATTTCACTCAATCACTGCAGATCTGAATTAATAAAGGGAAAAAATTGGTAAAGTATAAATTGTAAAAAGAAAATAGAAGAAAATGATTTTCCATTTCTATGTAATCGATTTAAAAATTATTGGGATAGAGTAACGTAATGTCTAATTAATACGGTCCATTTGGATAAGTAAGTTCCGATTATTATTTGCAGCAAAGGGAAAATCAGCGCTAAGAAATAAAAAGGCAATAAAACAGAATCTTAAATGATATAATAGTAATAGTAATTCATTTTATTTAATAGTTAAAATGTTTTACAAAACAATAAGCTTTCCTGACTCTGACGGATAACTGTGATAACTACGAAACTCAGCATTGCCGCAAAAAGTAGCGAATCATAGACTCGGTATCACGTGAAAATCTTAAAATATGCAAGAGCTTCCAATCCTCTTACATAAATTTGGATGCAAGATTGCAAGCCTTCAGTGAACGAGCACGTTTTGCTTTCCCTCTAAAAGGATCAATCATGATACCTTGTACCATGGTTTTGAAGGGCCTTGACTGTATACGCACATTTAGTGCAATAAAGAAAGGACATTCGAATATCCTTCTATCCGTTATATTATCCAGCTGAAAAGCCAAAACAATGTTCGGCATCACTCCTTGATGGCTCTCGTCTGCAGTTTCTAAAGATACTGGCCCATAAATATTTTCGATCGGATTCAAAGTATTTATACGTCTTTCGTTAGATGTTTTGTACATTTACGGCATTATTAGTTTCATTAACATTTATTCGATGATCAACTAACATACGCCTCTACAACTACCCTTTAGCTTTATAACTTTTGTGGCAGTTCTCTATGGAACATGCATATAAGAACTTCTACCCTTCAGTCACTGAGGAACCATTTCCATATGTATATTCTTTATATTTCTTCTTAATTACTTCCACAGCGAGTTCTCTATATCAGGAATGGAATGTACCGCTTACTCTTTTGATACGCGATTAAATCATTTTTGGATATTGATTTCCTTGTTCAATAGTCTGTCAGCCTTTAAGCAGTTGTTTGAATTCCTCGTCGTTCTCAAAGACCCTTCACCATTTTTCTATTTATAATTCACCTTTTCTACACTCTTTTCTCTTATTGTGCTAATAGAATACAATACGTCGCTTTGCTAGAATCACTCTTGTCTGAGTCAAACCAATCGACAGTTCCTTATTTTGGATTCAATCAAGCTTTATTTTTTAAAGTCCACTACTGTTATGGAAAGCTTATAACCGTGCAACGTTCTTCTGAGACGTTGTCCGGCATTCGCTTCCATAATAGGCTATAGGGAAAATGCTCAATTTGATAATTCCATATCAGAAAATCATTCTAGATCGAGGTCACAGGTGTACAAAGCGTTTATACCTTAGTCTCAGGATTCCCCAGTAAGCGGAGTTCCAAATAAGTGATCGCTTTCTTTTTAAAACACTACTGCGTTTAAACTATGTTCAATCTAATCACTGAGATTAATCGTTCTTTCCAATTTCCATCTATTGATGTTATTTTAAATCTTATTCTACGAATCGCCCAATCTTTTTAGATTCTCTTGGGTAGGGTGCAATACCCATTAGCCTCCTTTAGTTATTTTTTATGTTAATGGAAAGACATAACTCAGTTTTATGAATATTCAGCCAGTTCTCTTTCAGTAGTATTTTTGTAGTAATTTGTTAATTACTTTTTCGGTACCTTTCCATCCACATCATGATTCTCTAATTTTTTTCTAGAGCTGGGCCGTCAAAATTTTCTCGATCTTTAATACCAAAGTCTTTTTGAATAATCAGTATTTGTATTTATTAAAACATAAAGCCAAGCAATCTTGATGAGTGCCACAATCATAAAGATGTTAACAGTGAAAATCTTTATTCCATATCATGTTTTTCGTATTCAAAAAGAAATAATCCAGCAGTTCCCTATTCTTCGTTAAAGGGTGACTTTGAAGAATGAGTTCACTCATTTCATACCATTTTCTTCAGTTAGCGATACTAATCTTTACCTATTGTCAATAATTGTCAAAAAATATGTGGATACGATATACACAATTTATTAAACATCAAACATTACGCATCACATTTGACCATATGTTTCTTCCATTTTTTGTCATTCAATTAGTACAATTTTTTTAACCAAAAAATGATAAAAGTAAAAATTATTAACAAATCTGATAGGTTATGATAGAAAAAAGAAGTGTTTTTTTCCATTAATTACAATTATGTTTTATTAATTAAATATGTAATATGAACAAATTGTGAAAACCCTGTGCCAAGTGAAAAAGAAATGGATTAACAAATCAAGTGATTCATTAAATTTAAAATGTTATTTAATAAAATCGAAAAACTAGTGAAAGGTAGATACAAAATGCCTTTCAGAACCACCTATAATGTTAGCAAGACAACCGGACAGACATTTCAGAAGCAGGGGTTAAAAATATAATTAACAAAACAAATCCAGGCTTATGATACGTGTGATGTACTACTTACAAAAAACCACATTTTTTATTAAATAGCAGATTGATTCGGTATGTTTAAATAATGTTTGCGTAAAATTATATCTTCACTTCGGTATATTAACATTATTGATCATGTAATATATTATTAAATATATATATATATATATATATATATATATATATATATATATATATATATATATAGGTTACAAAACTATTATACCTTGTGTCTGACTATAACACTGGCTAATCCACTAAATTACATTAAAAAGTAAATTATACAAATGGAATACACAATGTCTATAAAAAACTGGGTGCAGACGTTGATTAAAGTCGGTATTAATATTTCCTTTAAAGCATTTGAAATTTAATGTTCAGATTATATTTCTGTTGTTACATCAACAGTTGTCAAGATCATTAATAGTATCCATTGTTCTTTGTGATACATTTCTGCCAGTGACTATACAGAATTGTTTAATACAATAAAACTTGACTAAGAGTCCTACGAACGGAACTATTGAAGTGTTTACTAGAAACAAGTGCTGATGATAGTCACTATGTTTATGATAGATATTCCAGGGGACAGATAAAAACCTGTTGTAGCAAGTAACTACAGAAAGGCAGTCATGTCGGTAATTTGTTGCTTAAAAGAGTGGCTTGCTTGAATTTATGTTAATATTAGTTTCAACGGTTATTTAAAGATTGTTCCAAATAGGTGAAACTGTTCTTAATTTAATGAGAAAAATGTTATTGGAATAGTATCAGTATACGTAAAGATTTACAAACAGGAAATGATCTAAGATAATGTTTTCCAAAGACTATTAATTTTAATTGAAATTGGATATTTTAAACAATTATATTGATGTTAAATGTTTTTTTATTTTAAAACATTGTTTATTAGAGGTTTTTTACACACTCGGATTGAATCATTGTTCATTAAGGTCCAATCTTATATAATTAATAATTTTGTCGACGTAAATGTACTTTAAATCCGTTTTATTTGACAAACTGAAATCATTTTTACAATTTTTTCTTAAAAAATAAAATTGATACAATAAACAAATAATAATTTTAATCGATTAATTATGCTAATATTACACATTTTGAGGGGTAGTTCAATAATTATGTTTGGTATTCCGTCCTAGGCGAATTTTATTAGATTGCTTTCATCAATTTTATAGTTTTTAGTAATGGTTAGGAAAACATATATTACTACTATTATCAACACTAATATGATTTCCAATACTTTTATTGACATTAAAACTCGAATCGTCTCCAGGACAGTTCTCCGCAAAACTTTCGTAGTTAGACATCGTTCTTGTTTGATAAATTTCAATTCTATTTCTAAAACTTTAATAAGTCGAAAAAAAATAAAATTACAACTCCTTACTAAAAACATTATTAAATTATATTCAATGAAATTTTAATTCATTTTATATATAATTTATGATTAAATAAATCTTTACTTTACAATACACTATTTAAATATTTAAAATCATTTTCAAACAGATTTAAAACATTTTGATTTAAATTTATATGTATTGATTAAAATATATTAATTTAATTTTAAAATTTTTATTTTCATTTTTGAATTATTCGAATAATCCGAAGATACAAAACATTAAAATATCAATCTTCCATCTGGATGGGAGAAGCACAATCCTAAAAACAACATACAATAAACACTATTCGAAAATATTCCTCACAACTACATTTCAACAACTAAAAAACAGCTAAAAATCCTTTGAAGACGAAATTATAAATAAATAAAAAACGTTTGAAAAGTGCCACCTATGTCGCCTATGTATAGAAGCGGACTCGTTAATCTTTTGTTTTTTGTCATTTTAAATCGAATGAGTGATTGATGTTCGAGTAATTATTTTGAATTTTGAATTTATTTATTAATTTGAGACTTGATTTGCAACAGAAAATATTGGTAAAAGAAATAAAACGTGATTGGAACTGATGTCAAACAAAGTATTAACTATGAAATTGAGGGATTAAAACATAAATATTTTGCTTTCCATGTCAGAAATATAAATATATGTTGATGATTTTTTCTTTGTTGTCGTATTGACAATTTTATTTTAATCATGAAATAATGACAAGATAAGTCGATTATATTCGGTTTTTATTATAATTTATTGAGAACTATTGTCAATTTTGAATGAATAATGCTTATTAGGAATTGATTAAAGCAAATAAAACCCTATTTCGATTTTTCAACTCAATCACTGTTTTTGATTATTTTAAATTTTATTTACTAAATATCATAAAAATTAAATTTTATTCGTTTTGTTATTTTTTTTTAAAAAAATTAATTTAATGTTTATAATTTCTATATTAAAAAATAAAATATTTTTTTTATTTTGATAAAATTATTTCGTAATTTTTAACTATAATTTGCTCATGTGTTGCGATACAGTAATTATCATTAGTGTTGTATTTTTATTCTTTATTATTCCAATGAACTGTGATATATTATTTCAGTGGTGTGTTGATGTGCGTGTGTGTATTTTGTTAGTGAAACGTCGCCGTATTAGGTCTTCGTTATGATACTAAACAGACACTGACTGTTTCGTCTCTTTTTTTCTGAAGTCTAATGATTATAACAACAACAACTACCACGACTAATATTAACACCACTACTCGTGTTATATGTAGACTATCGGACAAACAACAGAGACATGATGTGAGTGAATGGCAGCGGAATTGTACCGACCGTGTAATGTTATTCAAGTACTGTGTATGAAATCTAATCTGCCTTGACATTGTAACAATCATTCAAGCTGTGACTGTTGTGAGTGTGCGTGTATGTGTGGCGTGTCGGTGTGTTTGTGTGATCAAATGAAACTCTGTTGATTGCGTGTATATGGTCTCGTCGCCGATTTCAACGAATCTAATAGGAATGTTTGTTGAAAAAACATTCTCTATTTGTATCTCGTAGATCTCGTTTCGTTGTTTCTTTGCAATAAATGGCTCCAAACGATTGTGTTCTGGGAATGGTTTCGTTTGCACTGCCTTTCATACTCATACGAGATGATATTAATATTATATTATGTCATACTATTATCCACAAGTTTCTTTTTACTAATTCAATTAATTTGCTTTTTGTACAATATTGACGATGATGAATAAATACGACTGGTATAAGTCGGCTTAGGGTATTATTTTGTGATTACGAAGAGACATTCGGTACTTGATGAGGACGATTTGATTTGAATTTAACAAAAAACTTTAATTTTATTTTCAAATTTAAATGTAAATTACTTTTAATTTTCTAAAATCGATTTATTTATTTATTTAATCATTTTTTGTAGCATTTAATGAATTTTATTTAATGATATTTGATTATTATGGATGGTTTTTGTGTATTACATTTGATAGGATCGAAGAGATAATCTTTTATTACTATTAAGAACACTAAAATGATTTCCAATAATCTATTGACGTCACAACTCGAATTGTCACCAGGACAATTCTCTACAAAACTTTCGTAGTTAAACGTAGTTCTTGATTGATAAATTTAAATTCTGTTTCTGAGTCTCTAATTATTCAAACAAATTTAAATTATAATTCCTTAATAAAATATTTTCAAAAATTATTTTAATGCATTTTAAATACATTATCTGTGATTAAATAAATCTTTATGTTACAGTCCACTTTTAACATATTTTAAATTATTTTCAAAAAATTTTAAATGTTTTTATTAAAATATTATTATATATATTTATTGATTAAAGTATATTAATTTAATTTTAATATTGTTATTTACATTTCAAAATTGTCCAAATAATCGACTGTTAAAAACCTAAAAAAATATCAATCTTCTATTTGGGTGGGAGAAATACAATCCTAAAAACAACATAACATAAATACCATTTGAAAATATTCATCACACATACCGTTATGGAGATTTATTTATCAACCATTTTGCTACGTAATTTTTCTCTTAATATTTCCTTTTTTAATAATCTTTCTTTAAATCAATTACGTATATAAAGAATCGAACAGAACCATAGAGAGGTTAAAGTTAGAGGAAGACAATACTTTTTATATGGTCACATGAAAATTGTGTCTTAGTAAATCTTGTTTAATTATTAATCAATTAACATTAACACCAACATTTGTTTCTTTATTTTAATGGGGTAACTTCTTTATAACGCCAGTTTGAAATCATCTAATCAGTTTTACCTCTAATTGTAAAGTAACATTTACTATGGTCAATAAAAATTATTATTAAAAGATTATTAATTAATTATTGAGTCTAAACAATTTTTAATTAAATAACAACAAAAAAGTTATTTTAGCAATATAAGTTATTGGATTTTCCACCATCTTCAGGTTTCTTGTTTATAAATTTTCTTGTGACGTGTGAAATACCACATGAATGGGAAAGAATTCTCGTCATCTATATAAGCGGATTTACGATCATAGACGATTAGGTGGTTGTAGCAATATTTCTCGACATATGGAAGTTTGTATGACGGATGTTAAAATAACCGATTTAAAAATTATGATGAGTTAGTTAAAATTACATGTCGCTAAATAATTTATTTATAAAATTCAAATTTAATTTAACTTTTCAAATTTACAAGCCTTATTTTTTATCAGATTTTTATTTTTTTTTTAAATTTATAAATCGTACTTTCAAAATTTAATTTTTTCTAATTATAAATGTTTTTTTCTCATTTTCTCTTATTCAAAATTCTCTTTTATTTAGTCAAATTACCAAACAATGAATCTATCAATTTTTTAATTTTTTCAAAAATTCAACATTTTTTCAATTGTTTTGCAGGTAATTAATAACAAAAACAGAACAAATTAAAAGTATTCTACTTAGCTTTAAATAAATTATTTTTAATGGTTGTCTAAATGTCCAGACTGATATTGTTGGATTTCAGTTTTTATCTTTATCCTTGACGCTTATTTATTTCATAGTCTTCCGTTATGCAATTTGTTATTCTTTTTCATTAAATAGAAATCGTTGTATAATAAGATTTTAATAAAGTATAAATTTTAAATTTGGAATTTTCATATTGGTTTTATTTTAGGGTTCATCTAGGATCAATAAAATGGTGTCCTTACCTGCAGAGCATAATTTTCGAGGTAGATTAATTCCAATGAATCACACGAGATTTCCATTCCCCCAAGGACCTCTCCTTTTTAGTCCAGACGGACAGAGAATGCGGCCGAATTGTGCTGGGCCATTTGTGTCAAATAACATGCCAATGATTCACCGTCAACCGATACCAGGTTTTTTTTATTATAATACTATTATTTATTATACAAATAATGATAAATTTTGAATGTATTTATAAGTCGGAAAGTACCGAAAAAAGAAAAATAAGAAGTAAATACCAAAAAAAATAAAATTACATTCGTTTTTAATCCTTAATTAATTAATTATTAAGATTAATTATTAAAATTTATGTGATAAAAATGCAAATTAAAAGTACAAAATAGTAGTAATAATCCAAATTATGTTTCAGTTAATTTAGTATTTTATATAAAAATAAGTAATAATGTCTTTAACATTAAAATTATTTTTTGAAATTTTTTTTGATAAAAAAAACAATGTTTTTATCGGATTTCCGCTAAAACTTCAACATAAAATTTTTTCTTTATTTTTTTTGATATTTGCGAACACCATTTATGTTTTGATTGCGGAATTTCATATAATGTACAATTAAAACTATTGTTTGATTTATTTTATAATATTTCAGTAATAAAATATTGAAACTCATAACTGTGAGGGATATTAATTCTTGACGAAACTAAATCTCTTTGAAATTGGTGAATTTCACAAAAATTAACTATTATTATTTAATTAATCAGTTGTGTACACGAAATCAATAATGAGAATTTTTAAGCATTTCTTAATTTTCTTTTTTTATATCACATTTCTAAAAAGAATTCTCTCAAATTCATTTTTCCAAAAGTTTAATTTGCAAACTTTGAAGTTAGCTTTCTGTTAAGAGCTTTTGTTTCATTTCACCTGATAGATGATGTTGTCATTCATTTCTTATATATAAGCGTTGACAAAAACTTATAATCAGTTATCTAAAGATGACGGTAAAGCCCTTGATATATATTTTCGTAATATATAATTTAAATGATGTTCCTATTGTTATTTTTATTAAAGCATTTTAGTAATAAAACACATTTTTATGTCAAAATAAATTTGAAATAATTAAATATAAATAAAAATACTTTTCAATAAATTAATTAGATCAAGAAAGATATCGCTCTATTGCTCATATCATTTGCAAAACAAATAATAAAAAAAATTATAGATCAAAAACTATTTTATTATTAATAAAGAATCTCTTCTCAGTTCGTTGAAAAATTTAAATATCGTGACATGTTATTATAGTGACTATTACAATCAGATGAAGAAATTTCGAGAATCAAAACAATACTTTGCTCCATTAATAGTATTTCATAGACACATCTATGTCTTATAACAAGGTTTTTCCATTTCCAATACAATTTTCAGTTGGATTCAAAAACGCATAATACGATGGTATATATTAAACAGAAAAACCATCAAAATCAAGATTTTTGTAGTGATGGATTCGCGTGTTGTCAAGTAACTATGCGGGCAAATCAGTTTCATTCGAATAACATTTTACTGTTAACTCAGTTAAACAATTCTGGAATTTTATAAATTATGATACAATAAACAATTTTTATTCATTGCAGCAACGACTGAAATATTTCTACTTCTTGTCTGCAGAACTGAAATCTTTCTGAAAATTTCCAGCATGATACCTTCCTTTTCTTGGTTGTGTACAAACCCTGAAGACAACATCATCGACAAAAACAAAGAATTCAATATGAAAGGCTTGCTCCAATCTACAACACTGACGAAATAGCTCGAAAACTGTACGGGGTCAAAACTGCCTTGTTTATAATTTTTTATAATTTTTTTTGTTAGATTTTATAATTTGTCACAAAATATTTTTAAATATCACAAAAATAAATAATTTACACAAACGATCGAAATAATTTACCAATTTTTATTTTATATGACAATCATCAGGAATAAATAAATAAAATTTTCAAATAACCAAAAAAGAATGAATAAATACTTTATATAAAAGTTTTAATATTAACACTTTATTTTATGAGTATGACAAATATACAATTGCTCGTAGAAATGTAAGTCTGACAGTCTGTTGATATGATCCTATCACACGCTGAACTTTTTACGAAGATTTTCATAACGCATTTTCCAATCTATAAACATGGCAGTTTTGACCTAGAATCTCGAAAACATGTTATATCCCTGAAATTAATAAAAATAAATAATAATAACTGTTTCATTAAATATACTGAAATTTATATAAAATGTTAGACAAACAATAATCTTTGAAAAATATGTAAATCTAATTATTGTAATAATATGTAAATATTGCATATACATCTCATAATATGCAAATAACTTTGTAATATTCTAATTAAAGTAATTACAGTACTCCAATACCGATGTTATATGGAAAATATATTTCACACCAGAAGCATTTATCAATATACATCATAGTACCTTGCGTTAAAATAAAGTATTTGTACGATTTTTTACAAATGTACATTTTTTATCTATACAGGGTGATCCTAGCCCATTTTCAGTATTTTAAGTATTATACACAAACACAACATATTTTAACAGAAGAACATTTATTATATAAAATTTTTTTGAAGTGTTTAATTTTTTTTATTTGCGACGATTTTGAAAATATTTCCAACCAAAGAAAGTATTGAAATGATTATTATTTATGCGAAATATGAATCGTACACCTTAGTGAAACGAGATTTACTGGAGAATGGTAGTAGAACAATTTAATCACATAATACTTTATTAAATACTTTCAAAAATGGATGAGCGAGTTAGGGGGAAGAAAGAAAAGCAGTAATTGAAGAGTCGTAACCATTCAAAGCACATTAAGAGCGAGTACCAAATTATTCCCATAAAAATATTATGTTTTGTAGGAACTGTTTAAATAAGATTATTAAGAATTTTTATTACAATCACATTTAGAGTCATTACAACTCTCAGAAAGTCTTTCATCGTTTGTCATCATTCTAATTGGTTTTCTTATTTCTCTTTTAATCATGATTATTCGAACCATTTTTCATTTGTCAATAAATCCCAAAATAATATAAATTTCATCAAATTATTAAAAATACATTTAATTTAAATTTTATCAAAAAATATTAAACTTAATTTTAATTGTTAAATTAAAAATATGAACTTATCAAATGATTATTTTAATTATGTTCGAATAGTCAATCACTTTAAATTTAAATAAAAAAATACCAATTTCCATCTGGGTGGGAGAATCACCATTCTAAATTCAACATACTTAAATCAACACACAGCATCACTACATTTACACATTCAAACAATTTAAAATATTCCTCACAAAGATAATGTAGCAAGAGGGGCTATGTGTGATACGCTACTTGTCAAATTTGATTCCACAGACATTTTCTTGATCAAATTCTGTTCTCAGGTGAGACAACATTCACATTTTATTTAACTGTAAATCATAACAATATTTGTATATGGGGGACCCATCCACCAGACGAAGTATCGACGCATGCATATTCAAGTCCAAAAATAAAGTTTGAATTGCAATTTGTTGTAGTTTATTGGATCACCATTCTTTTTCGATCACAATACACTTAATGCTGTAAACTATAATGATATGTTGACGAGATTTTGAGTTCATGTGTTAAAGTCTCAAATATGATATTCTCAAACCATGCTCCAGCAGGATAGAGCTCCTGTACAATACGCAAAGGATATACTGAATTTCTTGGACTTAGTTTCCCAAAATGTTTGATAGGAAGGTATGATCCCATTCCTTAGGTAGCAAAATTACTAGATCTATCACATCTAGACGTTTGAAGATCTATGCTGAATTAGAATTGACGTTTCTGTTTTATGAAAACTTGAATCAATTGAAGACAAATTTTTGCATACGAAGAAATAAATAAAGTATAAATTTTCAGTTTAATTGTTTATTTGAAAAGAAAGATTTCCACGAAAGGAAGCAATTTTAAATAGCATTCTCATGAAGTCCAGTAAATTGTTTTCAATCTCGGAATTTTTGTGATCGATGTGATTTATTTTAAATTAAATTTTTCAAATACCTTTTTCTAACTTCTTTGCAATCAGCGCTTCACAACTGTTATCTTAAAATAATAATGGATAGAGTATACACAATCTATTCACAATCAGACAAATGAAAAACAAACAATTGTATATCGGAACATAAAAAACATATGTTAAAATACGTTAGAGATGAAAATTAATGGTTTAGAAATATTTATAACGAAATTATAATGCTTTCTTCTTAAATTACTGACAAATTCATTTTTATGAGATTCATCATATTCACCACAAATCTATTAAAACCTTGCTAAGACGTAATGAAAATGAAGTAAAGACATGCAGCAATTGCAGCCAATAAAAATATAAAAATGTGCGCAAAACCTTTCAGTCATCATTTACTCTACATATCCCAAGAAGAGATCATCAAAGATGGCACTGCATAAAATCAACGAAGTCAAAAATTGGACTATTTACATTCTGTGAGAGAATACAACTCCTCGTAAGTGGCGACTCGGGGGCATACAGCCGGACAAGAGCTATTTTCATTTTTTGTAGATATTTATTTTTTCTCGTTTGACTTAAAATCACCTGAGAGGTGCGTTTAAATTAAATTAAATTAAACAAATCCAAAACAGTTTATCATTTTATGTTATTGAATAATGACCATCAAACAAAGAATTCTTACCGTGAGACATTAAGGTTACTTCAAAACCTTTACTTATGTTAAGGTTATAATAAAATGATAATAAAACTGTTGAAATAAAACTATAACACTTTCTTATAATCGTTTCAGTTCTTCGTAAGTAAAATTGGTTAATATAAATATTAACAATTTTGTCAAACTGTATTACCATATAATTCTCTGTCGTTTGTTATAAAATATTATGTAAATATTTTTTTAAATCTTTAGTGTTATTTCATTGAATAAACGTGGATACATTTTTTAGAAGTTTTTATTTTTAGTACAGAAACATTCTTGTTATTTGTTTATAACTATTACATTTTGTTGTAGATAAGAAGATTAAATTTTTCTGTTGCTAACCAAGTACCCTATATAGGTATAGTAGTGAATATTCTTATATATATTAAGAGCTTAAAAAAGTACTTTAATCATCGCATCGAGATGTTCTAATTGTATTCGAATGTTGACCGTAAAATGTCACTTGATTAGTAAAACTGAAGGCTTATCATGATTAATAATCTCGGTAAATTCCGAGACATACGAAATAAGGATTATACGCCTGTTTGCATTTTATGTTCAATGATGATTTAATTTGTACATGGTTTGTATTGGTAAAATGTGATCAAATGTTGTAAGACGCTTTTTATCACTTTAGATATTTTCATGTGTTTCTTGTGACTGAAGTAGAGCAATAGGACCAGATGGAAATCAACGGTAAAAAATCTATGAAGCAATTAAAAGATATTTACGAAAACCTTTTTTCTATGTTTTCATTCTGTATTTCTTGCATTATAATAATCGTATTTTTTAATTAAAAGGGTTTTTCGATCTAATAGCGGGAACGAACCATTATGATTGGGTTTGTCAAATACTTACCATTATCCATGGTATTTTGAGAGTCGAGGTGATTAAATATAATTACATAAGAAAGGATACAATAATATGGTATAAGTATCAATTGAAATCTCAATTGAAAATTATACATTTTTGACTAATAGTAAAATGGTATACAATTAACAATAAAAATTTGTAATTATTAAATTTAACAAAATGATCGTTTTATAATCAATGAGGTTAAATAATTGGGCCTCTCATCTCTTTTCAAAAATGATATTGAGCATATAGACTCTTTGGATCTAAAGTTTAGATGATCCACCCAAACCAAATAAGTCTATAAGTCCACCGATAGACCTATGAAGATGTCAGCCTTTCGTTTCCGCGCACGCTTCGACAATCCAATGAGAAACGACCAGTTCCTCTCACAGTTACATCTGTAAGTGATCCAGTTAAGTTTCTATTTGACTCACTTCTGACTGTCCTATTGCAGCAGCATTCGGATCTATGATTGGTACTTGAATTGCGTTGTTTTCTGGTATACCGTTCAGTGGTTGATTCGTTACTTCTGATTGGACTGATTGGTTCTGCTCGGTAATATTTGGACTAATTGTTCCTTTTCAATTCTGTGCGCTGACTTGAGATTTCTGATGAGCAATCATTTGATAATTGAATCCTTAAGGCCCTTCTTGAGAGAATCTTGGTATGTGATCCTGTTTCTTGTGTCGATTTAATTATTTATATTCCACTAAAAACGTGAAACATGATTCGTAAGAACATTGAAACAGTTTCATTCGTGGTTTGATGAGTTTTGGCATGTCACTGATCTCCACCCAATAATACACCTCTCACATATTAGTGAGTCAATCAAGTCTGTCATCTTGAATTGAGCACTTTCCTGTTGAATTATTCCTAAAAACCATCAAAGGAGGTGGTTTCTTCGAAAAGCCACTCCGTATCGACTCTCAGGCATTCTTTGCTTCTTTCTACCTGATATTTTCTTACCATCTGTCATTGAGGATTCAATGACTCTTCAGGATCATCGGTGCATTGCCAGTAGCTAAGAGAGTGTGGAATTGGAGCCGTCTCTTCGCCTGAATGTCCATTGGGTCAGGCAATTCTATTGTGTAACACAGGTAAAAATTCTGTCGTCATATTCAGTCTTCTTTAACATCAAAGCCTTTCTACCTTCTCTTCTCTCCTCCACATTTCTGCCAGTGTATAGTATTTTTCATGAATCAAGTTCGTGTGTTTCTTGGTTCCAGAAATGTATCCCAGTGAGGAAATACATGTCTATGTAAATATTTTTCATAGATATTTCCGATATTTCAAAAAGATTCAATAGTTTCTCGTCGTTCAACCCTGAACGTTCCAGTTGACAAATCTCAATCCAACAGCGGAGTCCTTCTCAAGTGACTCAAATTTCGAGAGCTTAATGACTTCGGGTCCTTCCAGACCCATTAAACAAAGGAGCAGTCTTGATTTGAGTTGTGGTAGCGATCAGGTTAAGGATTAGGTTGTGTTGCTGGCCCAATCGTCATTGTCTCTCAATTTAGCCTAGGGACGGAAATTCACCCGGTCTAGTTTACCAGAACTGCTCCACTGCAGGCGAGAGACACTACAATCCCTGTTTAAAATAATAAAACTTTTTGTAGCTGTTAGGGATTAAAAATGCAATTAAAATTTTGATCTATAAAATTAATTTTACAAGTAAAAAATTTTCATATAACTTTAAAAAGAAAATTCAGTTAAATAAATGTAGAGATGGTTTTGTTAATCTAAATAAAATGTTTCCTCTGGAAATTTTAAAAAATAATACTTAAAAAATATTAAACAAAAATTTGTTTAAATAATTTGTATTTTTGATATGATTCATTTTTCTTGAAAATAAAAATTCATTTTGATATGATTGAAAATTCAAATTTTTCAATACAAATAATAATAACAGTAGTCATTATCAAAAAGGTTCCGCGAAATAGAAGAAAAAACAGAAAGGGATGAATGTATTTATCGTTTATACATCAAAATAAACACAATAGTACTGTAGAGGAAAATGTCTTGAGGTAACTGTTATTTTTAGGACAATTTCTAACATAGATTATTGTTTTACCCGTTCAGGTTAGGAATAACTAAAGAATGTTATTACATTTAGCTAAACAATGAATAATTAGCCATAGCATATACGTATTATGTATAATTAGAAATTATGATTACCAATAATACAAGAACGAATCATAAAAAAAAGTATCAATTACATGTTGTATAGGTTTATATATAATAATACAATTTTTTAACTAATAAGAGTGGTCAGAATTCTTTGTATAATTTTATTTTTTTATCAGTCAAGGATGGTATATAAATATATTATTTTCTATCAATTTTAAGAATGGTGTACAACTGGGCTAGCATGTCTTTTGTTTTATCATTTTTCTATTATAATGTCTTACCTTCACTTTTATATATTTTCTCTTAGTCTTTGGTTTGTTAAATAAACGAAAAAAAATATTTTTACAACTTTTAATAAAAGATAACTTTGCAAACGAAGTGAACATTATTGAAAATTAACATTTCTTTATAGATTGCAGCATTAAATGTTTTGTAATCGAAAAAGAAGGTCCGTCCACTACTCCAACTTGCTATCTAACCTAAACATTGTTTATTTTACGATTTTCATTCAATGTATGAAAAGTTAATAAGGGAAGATATTTATTAAGAACGGATCTTTTTAACATAAATGTCAGGAAAATAATATTTCTAATTATCTTAGTGGATAATATTATAATACCATTTTTATATGGGAATTCAAATAAAGATAGTTCCTTTATATAAAACTATAGAGGAGTACAGCAACAGAGTTGGATGAGAAATATTTTCTTAAGTTATTAATAATCTACCATACACATTAATAAGGAAGTTAAATATGATTCGCAACCTTTACTATCCAAGGTCTTTCGGACCTATTTGAATAGCTCCAATTTAAGATGAATATAGGACATTTTCCGATATTTATATCAAGTGATGTATCTTGGGAAATTTTTATTCAAATATATTTAGTGTTGTGATTATTCAAATAAACCTTACGTCGAATTTTAAATGTTTATTTTATTCTGAAATCACCGTTGATTTAGGAATCGAAATGTTTAAAGTTTTATCATACCAGTACCCTAAATACCTCAAAAGTCGTGTTAAGAAAACTTTAATTACAGATATGTGGAGAATGGTGACCCGACAAAATAACGCCGACCATTGTTTTTTATTCTCATTTAAAAATTAAAATTTATTTAAATAATTACAGGTTGGTAAATTATAAAAAGAAGTTTTAGTCATGAATTCTGATATCGATATAACTTTCAATTTCATTCTCTGGGAATATTACAATACCACCTTGATTAAATGTTACACGTTGCAATGATAACCTTCTATTGTGGGATTCAGGAGTAGATGAGAAATCAAGTTAAAATGTAAATCTACCTTCGAAGAACTGAATAATGCTTAACCAGATGTTGTTGAAAATTTGTATGAATATATGAAGGACAATTATATTTGTCGCTGGAGACAAAACCGTAGAGTTAGTCCGATATTTCCAGTAACATTGTGAACGTTCGAAATCGAGTATATGACAATCTACCTCTTACAAACAATTCAATTTCAGATGTACCTTGATAATCACCACCATAATGTCTACAAGCTGATCAATCACTTGCTCAGATAATAAGAGTACGCTGAGAACAGAATTCAATGACACAATCCAGGAGAACGAAGCAAAATTGCAAGCAAGGCAAAGTATTTTCAGCTAAACAAACGTCTTTTAGCTTTGTTGCCAACGTATAGCAACAGACCACTGATAGAATTTCCACGTGGTATCGCTTTCAATTCGACTTTGTGATAAAAAAAATTAGTAAATCAATTTTATTTTGATTTTTTAAATAAAGGTTTATAAAGTTTATAATTGTATTTATAAAAAAATATAAAATCTATTGATTTTATTAGTTATTTTTTTATTTAGATATTTAATTTTCAAATATATCTTATAGTTTATTAAATAATAACAAAAGTTAAAAATTTAATAATTGATAAATATTTGCGCTATTTGTCGGTGTTATTTTGTCGTTCGCTATTTTGTCGGGAAACCGTGGAGAATAACTTTTAGTCGAGTTTCAAATGCGTTGATTTTTGTTAAATTTAACAGAAATGTTAATAGTTGAGATTCTTAAAATTAATTTATAATTGGTGATGTCTGTAATGGAGAATCACATTGTAAAATGAGTAAATCCGTTAGAATAATAAGAGCTGTACTTTTGTCTACTTCAGAACGTTTAGAGTTCTTTTCAATTTCCATGTCTTGGTCTGAAATAATAAATCTGCATATCATTATTTTAAATGTCTTTATTTATTTTAGGATTTATCTGTGTGGAAAAAGCTGAATAATTGAGTTTATAAATGGATTTTCTTATATTTAGTTTAATTGTTGATTTTTAAATAAGTCTTAGCCCATATTTCATCCCATGAACAGTAATTGTTTCAAAGAAATTATAAAACATGTCGCTTTTAAATTTGTCTTTACTTTAAAACCAATATTGAAAAGACTTTCATTAGTTTCAAATTTTATTTTTATAATTCATTAAAAGAATCTCACATCCTTTCAATGAAAGCTATTCGTCCACAAAATATGTAGGAACAGGACAAAAACCACTTAGGCGAAAAACCCCCGGACAAAATCCCCAGACATATACCCCCCTTGCAAAAAAAATAGTAAAGATCCAACAATAGAGGACTAAGTTATTATTTTCGGATTAGGGTTAGGGTTAGGGTGAGCAAGTATACTGCACTCAAAAGTTACCTGGTCATCCGTTACAAAATCAGAGAAAAAAATACACAAATTCAAATTATTATTTTTGGGAGTTTTTGTGCGGGGGTTTTTATCTTAGTACAAAAATATGTATACTGAATTATTTAGTATAAATAGTAAAATGTTAATGTGAAATTTCAATCCAAAGAGACTTAATGTCTACCAGTTGAAAATAGTTATTTTGTTGCTGATTTTATCAAATCAATTTGTACCATGTCAACATAAAAATAAAGTTAAAAATCCCAGTTTGAAATTAAAGTTTTTATTTACCATCAGCAAATGGGCTATCTTACGTAAGTACCAAATGATTGTGCGAACACTAAAAACTCCATTGTGAAGCTAAGGGTGGTATTGGTGTGACTAAAGGTTTAATTTTGTCTTGGGCTTTATAACAAATTCTTTTTTAAAGAATTTTACTTGATTATCGAAACTTTTACGTGATAGAGTTACAGGAGATCATTTTTTCGACAAATTAAACTGGAAAATAGTTGATAATATATTCATTACTGATAAAGAAATTGCTAAAAAGTAATTTTATTCCTGAAAAACTGAATGAGCGTCCAAAATTTGTCATGTTTTCGATGTTTTATTCTGAATATTTTACTTTCAAATCAATTTTAGGGCTTTTCGATCTATTTTCACATTGCTGCAACCAATTTTCACATTGTTTCAATCAACTTTCCTTTAAAAATTTTTAACCCTTAAAAATAAAATTATTTTGCAACCAATTTTCACATCGTTTCATTCAATTTTCACATTGTTGAAATCAACTTTAGTTTTACATAAAAAGAGAATTTAAAGTAATTTTAATAAAAAAAGAAAAACAATAATTTTATTCTAAAATTTCTTCCCTTCGCTCACTGCGGATAACATACCTAAGCATTTTACGATAAAGTCCATCACAATCACTCGAAGTAACTTCATCAAATCCAGAGTCAATAAAATTTTTAAGGTTTGTTTCATCTCGTGCACATTTCCTTAATACCGACCCTTTCCATTTTGTGAAACAATTCTAGATTGGATTGAGAAAAGGAGAATATGGGGGTAAATGCTCAATCAAAAGACCCAACTCATTTATAACAGAGTTTAGACCAGAATAATTATGTATTCTGGCATTGTCCATTATAAACACCGGTGTAGTTACTCCTTTTTTCCCTACAGGCAATTTTTAAATCTACCAAACAAGATTTAAAATTTTCGCCATTAAGTGCATGGTCATACACTTTGTTGAAAATCATCCCATTTTTATTCATTGCAGCTAATACTGAAATCTTTCTTTCACGTGCTGCCGGGACATCAACACATGCCGAATTTCCCACAAAAGCTCTACCTTTCTTCGGCTAGAAGAGACTGAACCCTTCTTCATCTAAGAAAACGAAGTTTTCAGCACTATGAGAGACTTCATAATCCTGAAACCTTTGAGCATATTCGAATCTTTTTTGAATAGTTGAGCATTTACCCCCACATTCTCCTTTTCTCAATCCAATCTAGAATTGTTTCACAAAATGGAAAGGGTCGGTATTAAGGAAATGTGCACGAAATGAAACAAACCTTAAAAATTTTATTGACTCTGGATTTGATGAAGTTATTTCGAGTGATTGTGATGGATTTTATCGTAAAATGCTTAGATATGTTATCCGCAGTGAGCGAAGGGAAGAAATTTTAGAATAAAATTATTGTTTTTCTTTTTTTATTAAAATTACTTTAAATTCTCTTTTTATGTAAAACTAAAGTTGATTGCAACAATATGAAAATTGATTGCAACAATGTGAAAATAGATCGAAAAACCCTATAATAATTGAAATTTCAAATTTATAAATGTTCAACCTGAACTGGACCACAAAGTCAAATATGAGAATAATAATATTTGACCTTGTAACACATTGATAATACAAGTATATATGTAATGTAAAATGATAAAGTTGTTTTCAAAAACTTAATCTTATTTTCTAAATACTGATGTAGTTATAAATTATCGTCATGAAAGGTTTAATCCTGTCGAGTATCAGTATTCGTTGTTTTGCACGGTAATTGCAATCAGCAAAAATTGAATCAGTTGTAAACAGCTTATGGCAATATGTCTCTCTTATACCACAATCTGCGATGTGATAGTCAGTTCAAATATGATCGTGAGTTAGTGTTTTATGATCAGAAAGTTGGTCATAACATTTCTACCAAAAAGAGAGGAATGCTTGCAAATTGTGAAGAAAGAACACCATAATTCTATTGAACACTGCTGGCGCGGGAGCTCAAAAAACGCGTCAGATACCTTAGACTACCATTACTTAGCTTTGAGATCGCTAAAATCAAAGTAGTTGGGACGTTACGAATCTCGCAGGAGTAGTGCAAGAATTTGGTGAATTCCATGTCTGACCGCGTCCATGCATTAATTGCTGCCAAGGGTAGTCCAACTGGCTATTGATTCAACGTGATCTGCGTAAACACTTGTTAAGCATGTCTATGCTTTGCTGATCATTTAACCTTTTAAATGTTGTTGGTCAAATTATCGTTCTTAAAATTCAGCAATAATAACAAAATTTTTAAAATGGTCCTAAACTTTGGGACACCACTGTATTTAGATCAAAATGAGTTTTATATGAAAAAATGAAACATCCAACCCGCATTGTTCTTATGTTAAGATTTACGTTTGTAATTATTTCCCATATCATCTAATTAGGGTACTTATTGGACGTACTACGTATGTATCTAAAATATTAAAGATTAAGTCTAAAGTTATACTTGAGGAATATGAAAAAAACATTTGTGATGTAAAATCTACCAAAATGCTGTAATTTTTAAACAGAATGGGAAACCTTTATTGAAAATACCTTTTTGGAACTCTTGCATCGCTGGAATATAATATTTTAGAAATCGTTATCTATGCTAATTAATTCAAGGAAAACACGTTTAAATAATGACAATAATTTATAATATAATTTATACACTTGGTTCCGAATACCTATATTTTATATCTATATTTGTATCTATAATTATACATATATTTTATGTTGCCTAAAAATCTATTTTAAAACAGTTTTAAATGAGATTTTATTAAAAATTGCTTTTACTTGATCTTGATAAATATTTAAACATCTCTTTAGTTTTTTGTTGAGAGTGATAGACTATTAAATATGTATATCATCAATTGGTTAATCAACTTTTACTTATAAGACGCAGATATTGTTGATGTTCACGTTTTATGATGACAGTTTACGGTTCAAATATCTATGACAGACGGATTTTTGATTTTTAATAATTTTAAGAACAATTACATCTTTTTTCAAAAATTTTTTATTAATACCACATTTTGAATTGTCTTGAGTACAATTTTTAACAAAACTTTCGCAATTTTTTTATTGATGGGCTAAAGTATCCATTCTGTACCTAAGTTCTGTACCATGGTTTTCACCGGAGTTATTTTACTGTGGCCTCCCCCGGTACCACTAAATTTTGGTGATCGTTTCCTCCATCTCTATACCTTAAATATTTAACTTCATCATTCAACGAGTGATCCTCAACGGATAAAAAGTTACTGTTCTCTTTTTCGAGCTGCTTCACATTATAAGGAAATGTTTGAAGCAGCTCGTTTAGGACATCCAGATCGAAGTCTTCCATTTCCGCCAGAGGTTCCTCTATAAAGTCTGGTTCTGTAACCGTAGGACATAGATCTTGATTCAACTGATTCCTTGTCACTCTTTATCCCTATTACGGGTCTACTGTACCAAAGAGTACTTGGCATTCGATAAAGAACACGCTACCACAATATTGTGAATCTTTTTCGGTGGAATCTGCAAGCTGATCAGGATACTAAGGCTTCTCTTTAACCAAGTTCCGAGACATTCAAGTAAAGGAGCACCGTTTTATCCAGCATGGCCCTTTTGCAAGGTTATGCAAAGACTTGTATTGATCCAAGTTCTTGATGTTACTATGAGGTCTGTTATCTTTTGTATAGTATTTTCAATTTACGTTTATCAGATATGAAGTGTTTTTCCCCGCACCATTATTATTATATGAACACAGTCCAGTGACGATATACATACACTATCATCATCTATATCAATTTCACTATCCAGGTAGTGAGTGATCTTTGCAGCGAAGTACAAGAGAGCATTATGCCTATATTTCTTAAACTCTCAACTATAATTATAGTCAATACATATGCGAGAGTTTTTTTATTATGTTTTCACCTACGACAGTATCCACCATTTCTATGGATACCTGGTCTGAAATTGACAGGCACTGTATGTTTCATTGCTTTGTAGTAAAAGTGCCACTCCATATAATTAAGACTACTCCAATAGGCAGCACCTTGGTGACTTATGGTAGAAGTTAGACTACCACCAAATCTCCCGGCATTGTTTTACTTCATTCATTTGTGTATCTATGACATTTCCATTAAACACCTCAAAATTCTGGATATATTCCCTAAAAGGAGGTATGAGAAATAAGTTCTCTTCCGTATTTTCCCGGATGGTAGCCATTTTAACCGTTTGCAAATATTCTTTCCAACACCAAACCATGATGCAGGTGAAGACTTAAATTACTCACACATTCATTTTCTATGAGAAAATTTGAGATTTTAATTAATTCGATAATTAAATAATTTAAGTTATATTTAAAGAATTCAGGTAAAAATTTTGATACAGGGTAATTTTTTTTATAAAAGTAATACTTAACCCTTAAATGCATGATGATGTATATGTACATCAGTGTTTTCTTCCTTACATAATTTCTAAACGGTAATTCAAACACAGTATTTTTTACTTTTAGTAGATGCTAAAAATATCTATCTTAGTTTTTGGACGCAAACTTTCATGATATAGCAGTTCACTTTTTGAACTGTCAAAATTTGACAGCTTGGCGCAACACTTTCAAATACATTTATTGTATTTAAAAAGGAAAAATCATGCATTTAAGGGTTAAAAAAGATTATTGTTTTAATAAATTAAAATCTGAACACAATCATAACACAATAAATAATAAAATTTATTTAAAAAGTAAATAATTATATTGTTTTAAATATCTGTGAAATGGAAATGAAGATTTTGTTTAAATTGTGTTAAAAATAGAAATAGATTTTTGAATAAAACTAACAGTCTTATAATGGAAGATAATATAAATGTAACTAACAAATAAAATTCTTTTATTTTTTTTAAAAACATTTCCATTTTTGAAATGTTTTAAGGATTTTAGATTAACATGGACATTCCGAAGAATTTTAAAATGTTTCTTCATCATGGTTATATGACCATTGTCCTAGTTTTAAGGCTAGAAATTTATTTTTTAGACTATTTTTTCGTGATTTAAGTCGGCTAAAGTGTAAACAAAACACAGAAATGTTTATAAATTTTTTTGTGAGAAAACACTTTTTATGAGCTCACACGATCTCAACCGTTTTCAGTAGGTGTCCTCATTGGCTGCAGTTGATTTGAAATGGTGGATTCTGGCTAAGAACATTTTAAAAATCCATAACGAACTATTATTCTAACAATAGTTTTTTTAGGTTTATTCGGGCTAGCATATCTACTTAATAATTCACGATCTACTACGGTTTCCCAAATCAATCATTAAACATTTCAGTTGTTTTATATCATATAATTTGTGCTCTGTTAATTCCACGGTATTTTTATTAAAATTTATATTTTCCATTTCCATAGAGTGGAAATAAACGAATCTGTAGTGTTAAGTATATTCTAAAACTCGTACAAAACTATAAGAAAAAGTTGTTGTAAAAAAGGTTAAACAAAATTTGATTGAAAAACAAATTGTAAGTATACAAAACAATTCATTATTTCCGTAAAACCCTCAAGTCCTGGTCAAATTCACTATAGAATGTGGTTGGAAATTCGCAATCTCTTCCTCTTGTGTCATTGGAACTAAATTGCACTGTAAATCTTGTTTCGAAAGATGTCGACATTTAATGCACAAATATTGAAATAAATATTTCTCACTACTTACAATAGTTGAGAGTATATTTGCGATAGATCTTTTGCTATGATGTTATGACTATGATATTCTGTCTCCTTCCAGAAGTAACCTTTCTTTTGTCTCTCGTCAAATGCAAGATTGATTTGAGAATATTTACGTCGGATATTTCAGTAATAATATTATGACGATACATATATCTAATTTTGGTTTGCTTTTGAGCTTTGTCAACTGTATACTAATTTAAGTACCACATGATTGCAAATAACTTGTACAATAAATTATTTTAAGAATAGGTTTGAAGATGACCAACTTGATGTAGAGTTTTAAATGAATTATGTAGTGACATTTTCTAATTTGGTTTAAAGAATGATTCAATCTACAAATTGAAGAAATAGTTTCACTCACATATTAATTGTTTTGATTCTCGAGCGGTTTTTGATTAAAAAAAATCTTGACATAAAATTTTGACCACAACGGCCGGCTGGATTCTCGCTTTCGTCCGGAAGCGGCTTTCGAAAATAAAGGTCAAAACAATCTCGATTTATGGTCCTAAAGAGGGCCGTTAACCATTCTCGAGTGGGTAAGTTTGTTAGACCTAACCGACGAAAATAATTTTCTCTACTTTTGAATTCCGTTTTTCCGACACGAAGAGCGCGGACATTCTTAACGGTTTCCGTAAAATATTCATAATTTAATTTCATCAATATTTAGTCGCGTTTCTTTTCGCCAGCAACAATGTCAAAACTTTTTGTCATCATCATTAAAAAATCAAAAATGAATATATTGATCAAATTCTTTATTTCTCATTTTAAAATTTTCAAAATTCACAACTGTTTCCAACCATCAGTCTCGTTAACCAAAAACATTTATAAAAAAATTTTTTTTAATTTTAACTAATTTTTATAATTTGGAATTTCGCCTTGTGATCACAAATTTATTCACATATTTTTTACACAAGCCAAAATTCCTTAAAACTAATTTTTATTTATTTTCTACAAAATCATATATATATATATATATTTTTCTCATCTTAATCCGAACCATCATGTATTCCCGAACACTAATTAAGATTCATCGAAAGAGATTTTCTAAATGTTTGAAGAAGATCCTTTATGTCAAGCCTAACATCGAATGTTCCAGCCAATCTCGATTTTGATAGAAACGAATTCTAATTTAATGAGTTTCATAATCGAGATAAGCTTGGCTTAACTCTAGGTAATGACTCCAGGGTTAAGAAATTACAGGAATTTGTATTTGGTATTCGTTTTGTTAATTAAATATTAAAGAAGTTATTTTTCCAAGAAAGAAGGTCTTTCTAAAAATGAGATTGTATTCAGGATTTCTTGATCAGGGACTAGAAAAGATAAAATTTCAATTCTTAAAGAAAACGTTTAATAAAAAAATTTTCATTAAATCATTCACAAACACTTTTTCAGATAAAATGAATGATTTTGTAATTATTTGTGTAAAAAGAAAGAAGGAAGAAAGCAAATGGGTTTAAAGATCCCTTTGAACATTTGTTTTCGAATCACGAGATTTTAATATAAATATTTACACAAAACGTTTTAATTAAGATGGCAATTAAAATAAAATTACCATTATTTAATAGAATTCGACAATTCAATATAATAAACATTTCGTACGTTGCCCTATTGTAACTTGATACTTTGGTAAGAAATTATTATTCAGTATTTTAGGTTTGTATCACTCGAGATTACGAATGTCTGGAATATTACCTGGAGCGGAGAATTGCCAATTTTGACCGAACATTTATTTTGCCAGTTTCAGTGTATAAAATAAAATATATGATTAAATAATTAAATTAGTAAATTGGAATAAATAAATAAATTTCATTAAAATTAAATTAAATAAATAATTAAATATAAAAAAAATAAATAAAAGAAAATAAATAGGTTAAATAATTAGTAATAAATAATTGAATAAATAATTAAACATAGAAATCTTTTTTGGTTAAAACGATTTATTTTTTGAGATCGGTTGTAAAATTGAAGAACAAAGTAAAATTTATAATAAATGGTCAATTTGAACCGCAATTCAAAAAAATGGTGAAAATTGAGCTTTAATACATCGCGACAATTCAATTCAGTTTTTAATTCGCGATTAAAACTGATTTCTGCTCATCGATTAATTTGAATGTGTTAATTAATCAAATTGTGAGCCTCCTTTTTTTATTGCATTATAATCAATCTTCTCAATCGGCTAATGTGAAAAAAGGTATGGTGTGTTTGTAATGTAATGTCTGCATGTATGTGTGAATGTGATTGCGTGTTTGTGTGTTAATGATAATGTGAATGCGATTGGTTAAGTGTGTGTGTGGTGTGTAATTTGTTTTTAAAAATGAAAATTTGTCACAATAACAAAATGGAGGTTTAAAATTTCGACCAATTGTCAATTTAAAAAAATAAAGGTCTCGTGTTTTGCTCTGCTTTTGAACAATTAAAAAAAATATAAATGTCATTAGTATTAAATTCAAAAGAAATTGATCATATTCTTAAACGTTTAAAGGTTACCGATAAAATTGCAAAGGAAACAAAAATATATGATTCCGACGTGTCTTATCCTTTGCGTGTGTTTTGTGAGAGAATAAATGTCTCTGCTATCAACTTTCTGATTGGAAAGGGTGCCGATCTTAATTCTGATGACTTACACCACCGGAGACCGTTGTGGTGGGCGGTTTGGAATCAGAACGAGCAAATAGTTCAATCATTGGTGAATAAA
>MQRK01225287.1:65082-86309 GCA_001938485.1 Girardia tigrina
TTGTGTAAACGAGATGGAATTCCGCTCATTGTTTTGCTCAATAAAATGAAAAGCACTTTTCAACCGACATGTAAAATGAGAAGCCATTATTCTCAGCCTAAAATATCGTGGAGACACGGATTCCTGTCCATTACCTAAATTCTCGGGTATTTTCCCGAAAAATCGCAAAATAAAACTTTTCGTAAAATATTCATATCTTACGATCTATTTAATATACCCCCTTGTTTATACGTTTACCGCAACTTACCGCTTCGCATAAGAAAACGAGTAAATTCACTGCCACGCGAAACTCTAAAAAAGAGTAGGATAAGTTAACTCGTCTGCCGAAAACAATGTTTTAATATTAATTTAGTACTAAAAATTTCAATATCAACTTTTATTTGTTTACTTTATTTGAACTCATAAAGTTTACTACATTAAAAAAACTTGTTGCAAATATATGTTTTGGTATTGACTTATCATTTTTGGTATTAAAATTGATTTCATAAACTTGGATTATTATCAATGTTTTTTAAATATAGTTTGATTGTTTTCGGAATAATGGGTCAGTAAATATCTCATATTTTATTCTAGATATGCGACAAATGCTCACTAATGGTCCTCCAAACTCAATGAATGGTAGCTTCTATTCTAAGAATATGGGACCTACTAATTCTGGAATACCTCCAAGACACCCTCAGTTAATATTTTCTCCAATGAGCAATTTTTCTCCTCCTCCATCCTCATTATTCAGATCTAGTATTATGGACCAGTCACAGCTCAATTCTAATTCAGATCAACCTCTTCTATTCATGCCCTCTAATCGATGTGATTCAAGAAATCCTTTATCAAACCAGCCTCTCTCATCAGATGCCAATTCCATAGAACTAGCGTTATCATCAATGTCTAATCATCCATTTATTGATTCCCAACAAAGTTCATTCTTCCCAAACTCCATTGAAAATTCATTAGCTAACAATAGCACTCCATTAACTATGATAAATGATACATCATCGTCATCAATAATGGACGAACCTCCTCACATGCCTCCACTCAGTGATGAAGATTTTCTCAGCCGTATTGGACATCACCCGCCGAACTTATTACAGCATTCTAACAACAACATAAACCCCTGTGAACAAAATCTCTCACCATTTATGAACCATTCTTCTTCACCATTTCATCAAAATCACATGAAATTTCTACCTGGATCTGGATTTCCTGTTGATATGAATGGGTTGGGAGACGCCATATCTGCCAGCTTCAACAACTTACCTTCGGGAATTAATGATGATATTATAACAGCCTTTTCTGATCTATCAGTAAGTTTTATTATGATAATAATTATTATTATCATTTTAAAAAAATGTGTTTATCCAAAATGGTCTTTAATTATGTATTAGGACATCGCCTTTAACAATAACAGTCGTCCATATGTAAGTTAATCTTTTAAAGAGAATGAGAAATAAGAATCCATTAATTAGACATCGTTTAGTCTCTTAAAATGAGTTGTCATTATGAAAGAGCGGCTAAGTTCTAAATAAATAAAAAAGTCCCAACAATGTCTAATAAATATGATGGTATAGAAGACCGTCTGTCACAATTCCTGATATTCTGCCGGGTATCCTTAATGCATGAGGTCTAGAGTTGCTAAAGTGGATAATAATTCGTTTTCTGTTGATTATTTTGGAGAAGTTGTTGATAAAAGTTGATGAAAGATATAGAAAAATTCTGTTTTAAGAGCTCAAAGTAAATAATGTCATATCCCAATAAATATAAAACTTATAATTTTTTAGATATCCATTTCTACTACTTTAGAGAAGCTATAAATAACAGATTGATAATTTTTGAGTTTTATCCTTGCTATTCACCTTCCTGATGGTATAAAAATGTCGTAATTGCATCACTTTTGAACTTCTCTGTCAATTGTCTAATTGTTTTACAAGGTCTCTTAACTTCTGCCTTCTGAAGGTCTTCACCTGAAAAATCATAATGAGCTGAAAGTCTTTTTAAGGAATACTAGTATTTGTAAACATACAATACTCTCATGTGAAGTTCACAACTTGATGTTTTAGCAACTTCTGTCTTTCCGGAACTGAAAGATTATCAAATGAAAATAATGATCTCTTTTAAATAGTATTGGTTATTGTTGTGGAGATGATTATATGAATTTCGTTTTGACAATTTTAACTATACCTATCGGTATTCTCTAAGACAGCAGTTCTCAATCTGTGGGTCTCGACACCGTTGAGAGTCGACTGACGATTTGCCAGGGTCGCCAAAGACCATTGAAAAAATGTGTTTTTATTTGTATTCTAATGTGTCAACTCTATTTCATATTATTGTAAAACTTTTTTTCGCAAATCAGATATTTACATTATGATTGATAACAGTATTGAGAAACAATAGTATAGTTACTTAAGCCTATTGGCAAAAAAATTTTTACAGTTGGGGGTCACCACAACATTCTGAATTGTATTAAAAGAGTCGTGACACTATAAAGGTTGAGAACCGCTGCTCTTAGAGGACATATGTTTAAATATTAATATTTATACGTAGTTTTGTAAGTAATATTGTAAATTGGCTAAAGGATTATGTATCAGAAATATGATTAAATTCTTGAGCTCACTTAAATTAAAATAGCAATCACCAAATTATGATCAAATATGTTATATGTTATTATATATATAAATGTTTTATTAAAGATATGATTAAGTTTGTTACCAAAGATATAGAGTTTAAATAGAGAATAAATATTACTTTCTTTATTCGGAGGTTGTGATCAGTGATTCTTTAGAATGGACTATCTTTGAACAAAAAGACTGGAGTATGTGTTTGAATAATCGTTTGATTGCTTTGTATTTGATAGATTGATAGATAAATTATGTTTTCTTTATTCCTTAATTTTATTTTCTTTTATACTTTAAAAAAAATCATTTTAAAATTCCTTTCAGTAGTGGATTAAAATGTTAATTGTAATGGATAATCATGTGGTGATTCAAATGAATCATTCTTGAGTAATTTTAACGGATGATTGCTCAGTAATTGAAATGAATAATATTCTGGAGTCAAAATTATAATTTCTGATTCTAAATTATTTATTTCTGAATTTCTATGCAATGCAATTGATTCAATTTAATTTTGAATTTCAAATAATTATAATTAAGATTATAATTTTATATTGACGGGGAAGGGGGAAATATAATTTGACTTTTCCTTCATTCTTTCTTTCTTACTTTCTTTTAGTTAGGGAAAAGTGACTTCACATAAAAAAATAATAAATAATATAATCTCATAACAAAAAAAATTTTGGTGTACAAGCTTTTATAATTTGTCATATGTTTTCGGTTCTGTATCTATTTTACCCACTTCCCACATCTTTTGACTGAATTATCAAAGCCTACTAGGCGAAAACCCGCTTTCTATTTGCATTTAGATGTAGCAAATTTCAAAGCCTACTGTGAAGGACAGCGTCACTCAAAATTTTTGAAACAATTTATTTTTATAAAGAATCTCAAAAATTATGAAATATTTAAAATCAAAAGTTTTTAAGCAAATTTAAGTAAAAAATATATATACCTTAATTAATTTTAAAAAAAGTTATTTTCGGAAATAATCAAATTTTAATTGTAGAGTAAAAACTTATTTTAAAATTAATTGGGAAATAAAGGATTTTTAAATAATTGATTTAAAAGAAATATATAAAGACAATGATAATTATGTTTTTACTAATTTTAAAAGTTATTCTAATAATAAAAATTTGAATATTGTAAATTATTTTTTGTATTTATATAGTATTTAAAATTTGTATTGTATTTAAAATAATTGTAGGTAAAAATGCTTTTAAACTGAAATATTGATAATAAATAAAACGTTAAAATCTTTATTAATTAAAAAACTTTTCCCAAATAATAGAAAATAACATTAAACTAATTCTAAAATAATAAAAAATCATTTCGGTTAATTTAGTAAAAATATGACTACAAAATTATATTTGTTTTAATTTAAATTAAATTGCATAAAATAGTGGTATGTAAATTTTCAAAAATAAATATAATAAAAAATTTCAATTTTAAAATAACTTATCAGTATTTATAATTTCATATATTTATATAACAATCTGGTCAAAAAGAAAACGAAGAAAAGTTCCTCAACAAACAATTGTTTTTAAAAAATTGTTAACTAAAAATTGTTTGAATAATTGTTAATTGGGTTAGAAATAAAATTTTGGTATTAATGAGTCTTAATCTCGATCAAGAACCCAACACCTACTACTGAGGAAAACATGAGAACGGCACTTTAATTACTTTTTGCGCCCAAACTAAAAGCGGTCGATGAGCAGTGACAGTAAAAAAGTATATTGTCACCTAGAATACATCAGTCCTGAAAGTTTCATGTCGCTAGGTAAACGGGACGTGGGTGAATTTTCGATGGCAAGATTTGATGCATCCAGACAGACAAACAAATGAAACGTAATAAAAGCTTGTAAAAACATTCACATACAAAAAAATAAAATAAATAATTATAATGCATAACAGACAATTATAATGTTTTACAAAGAAAAATCCTAAAACTAATTTAAGTAATTTTAATGAAAATACGAATTCTTAATCATTTACGGATAAAATATTGATCAAAGAAAGATTTATGTTTATGTACTCTAGACAATATAATTCTAGTTACTACGCCCTATATAAATATATTTAGTTAAAGTAAAGATGTTGAATGAAGAGGGTTCGATTTGTTATAAAAAGAATAGTAAAATGTTTGTTATTTATCTTCAATATCAAAAAAAACCAATTTGGTCATATTGTGAGACAATTGAACGATTTATATGAACAAAAAAGACTATAATTATTTTCAATTTCTGATTCACAGGTTTTTGTAATCAAATTCGATTTGATTCATCAGATTATAATTTTTATGTATATTTCCAGCGATCAATTACACTTTTTAAGTTGATAGCCTTCATTATGACGTTATATTTCATTATATAATTATTCATTATTTAAATACATCATCACATTATACTAATTTGTATTTATTCGTTTGTGAAAAATTATCGATTTGAAAGAAAGACTCGAAATACTAGATTTGTTAAGGCAACTAAGACGAACGAGGTGATCAGCAAGAAGAAGCTGAGAATTCACTTGAAGTAACTCTACGTTGACCAATATGACATATAACAGTAGAAATGCAGATTCCATCAAGGAAAATCCATCGAATAATAAATGAAGATCTTGCTTTATTCATGTACAATATTATGAGTTTCGAGAACTCACATAAATTTGTGAATTTTAATATTTAAAATCTCTCAAAGGAATTTTCAAATTTTTTAAAATATTTCATACATTAAAATAAAGAGGAAGAAATTTTAAAATAAAAAATTATGTTTTATAAATTAAAACATTAGAAAATGTTAGGGTGGAAAATATTTTAAATGAAAATCTAAAATGAGAATTTTATTATTGAAACAACATTAGAAAATGAAATTTTATAATAGTATAAAATCAAAATGAATTTATTTTTTTATTAAAACGAAGAGTTTTTGAAACTGAAAATTTTGAAATAATAAAAATGGAAGAATTTAGTTTAAAATTTTTTAAAATATATATATATATATATATAAAGATATATATATATATATATATATATATATATATATATATCTTTAACGATTAAAATGGGAACTTTTTAATTGGAAGATTTCTGATATGAAGGTTTATAAAATGAATTTGATTTACGTCGAGATGTTTATACCACCTGAATTTCTCTTGCCACAATCTCGTACTTCATGAGCACGTATCTCTTGTTTTATTAAGAATGTCTCATTTTTTTAAGTGTGTATCTGTAAATTAAATAAAATCAATATTTATTCAGAACCAAACTCTCGAAATGGCAGCATTTAACAAGATGAAAAACAATTTCAATCACCAATCACCACAAAAATTACACAATTCCTTCAATTTTAATCTTGAATCAACATCGGGATCAGATCAAATATATTAATTGAATATCGATGGAGCTATCGAAAAGTGTCCGATTTCGTCATTCTTCATCACTGATGTGTACAGATTATTGTAATAATTGTCAATTTTCCAAACGATATTACAATCAAAAATTATTGATTTTTCCTGTATTGTATAAATCTTCTATTATATATTGATTATTTGTTTTTTGTCGTATGGGACCATTTTATGAAGATAATTATTTGATGTTGTTTTTTTTTTAATTTTATTGCTGCAATTGAGTGAAATGTGCTGCGAGGAGCGCGAGTGACAATTAACACATCCGATAACAATCGAGTATTGATCAAGTTGATTCTGCGTTTTATTAATATTATTATGGAACAATAATTCAGATGAGAATTTTTAGAAAAATTGAATTTTTTATTGGATTTGCAATAAATGAAATACGACTGAATCTGCGGCTTGGTTTATTGATGTATTAATTTTTTTGTTTTTTTTTTGACAACTCTCACAAAGATTGTAATATTCCATTATGCACAGTTATTACAAGACAGAGTGATATTCGAATTTTGTTTCTTTTTCTGGAATATAATGTTGACGATGATGAGGATGATGATGATGAGGTATAATATTTTGATGTTTAAATGTGATGGATTATTATTAATATTAATATTATTTACATTTATTATTTGAATATTATCACTAACTTCGATTTTGTAAAAATACATATGTATATGAAATTATTTGGTGGAACTTTAGGGTTGTTTGATTATTTATAAATCGGGTCGTTGGTTCTTATAAAACATGAGAATCTGTAAGTATAGACATGATAAGTGTTTCTGGAAGACGAAACTTATAATTGTCAATCATTAATTAAATTAATCATTCAAATACATAATACATTGCTATTCAAAATATTTATTTAACTATTTGATAAATATATAATATTTTCCATTAAACTAGTTTTAATGTGTAAAAAATAATCATTTTATTCCATTCTTTATACCATATTTTTAAAGGTTTTTTACTCAATGAAATTTAACAAAATTAAACAATTCAAAACTAATTACAATACTGAATTTAATTCCGATTAATTAATTTAATTAAATAATGAAAACCTGAATTCATTATTTCTATTATTTAGAAATAAAACCTTTGAAATTCTATTTACTCACTCCTGAATGTCTATTTCTATCAGCTATTAATGACTTGAAAAAAATAACCAAATCAATACTATTTCCCTGCAGAAAATAGAAGCTTATTGAATCTTTATACACTCACGATTCACCTTCGAAATTAGAATATACCAAACATGGAACTTACGGATTATGGCCACTACGAAAACACGAAATCTATCTATAAAAGCGGCCTTGACGTGGAAATTCGTCGTTACTTGAAGAAGATTTGTGGAGCGGTCCCAAATTCATCCAAAAAATGTGGTTTAGGCTTAATCTATGCCCAAGATGAATACGCAATACAATATATAATTCAAGTGTACAGGAACATGGTGTGCTCTGACGAAACATCGCGACTTCTCTCCTTTATCAATTTATTCAACACCCTAAACAGATATCACTTTACTAAAAAAGAATGGACACTCTCTGATTGCCAAAACTGGATCAACACAGGTGACAAAGAGAATGGATTTAAATCTTGGTGGACCAAGATTCGGAATTCAATCAAATACCTGAAAGGCATTGGGTTACAAATTCAGTTAGTCACCAACGAGCTAGCTATTTGTTTAAAAGTTCATATATCCAATGATTCCATGATACTAAGTGAACATTCAATTGACAATATAACTTTCCACTTGCACAGAATCTATAACAAAATGAAATTTGACAAATGGAGCAAACAAAGGATGGCTGGAATGTCAGCAAATAATTGCAAATAATTGATTATTTTTCGACTTCTCGTATTTCTTAAAACATTCATAACTCTTTTTATGAGTCCACAAAAGTAATATCAACGATCATTATTCTGAATAATATATTTATCTTAAGAACCACATTGACATTTCTCAATAACATACGGTAAAGTGGAATCTCCAATGACCAACAATTTATTCATATTCTTAATTTTCTATTCTATTGAAATTTATTTTTATTGGTAGAAAATTTTCTTCATTTAACGATTTTGATGAAGTTAAAACAACTCACAGAATATTCTAGAACTATTAAATCAAAATAAATTTTTATATCCATTCTTTATGCGGGCAGAACTCTATTTGGTCAACAGAATTTTTTTTGTTATGTTTTGTAGAAGAGAAAATTACTATTACATTTTTTAAAACATATAATATGTTATTAGTAACTATTTAAATCTTTTGTAGAATGAAATATTTCATACAAAGAATTTTTCAACTCCATTTTACAATTAAATAACATAAATTTATTATAAAGCATGGAAGGAAAAAGACCATTTATATTTAATACAGTTAAAACATTTGTTGCAGAAACTATTTTTTGATTTACTAGTTTGATCAAATTTTTACATAATCATTTATTGTTATCGATAATGAGTATGTGTACAAAGTTTGAAGAAAATTGTGACAAAATTTCAATTTGAAATATGTAAAGATATCCTGGGATATACATTGATTGCTCAAAGCTATGTTCGCTGTATAGGCATTGTATATAATGTATATATCTTTGACTTGTGTTGGAGATTATTGTTATCAACCGGCTACTGGTGCATCTGCCGTGATTGTGTCGGTAAGATTTGTCGTCACCGCATTTGACATCAGTTGGTTATATTGACCGGTATTTTGTTTATGCCATGTCGAGTTGGCATATTTGATATTCGACACCATGCACATTGCAGCATTCCAAGTGTTGCACCGACAGTCGTCCACCGACCGAAACTGGTTTTCCAATACCAATCTTTGTTGGTATCATATGAAGTTCGGCATAAAAGCCAGGAAATGTCACCCAGGCTGCACGTGGCAAGGAAACAAAAACAAGCTCCACATGGACAACACGTGTATTTACCACTCCCGTTTCGGCCAACAGATAAACAGGTGCGCGCCAGCTCTTTCACCTCCTAAAAAAACTAAGTTCGCCTTCAGTCTTCGCAGTCGACTCAGAAGGTGTAAACAATTGCTGCAGCATCTTCACGTGTAACGCAACCATCAACGATCATTCTACCCGTACAGCATCGTTTTTGGCCGATACTGGCTCGGCCAGATCCGTTTTACCCAGAGTGTTTAAATCACGGAATAGTTGTTCCGACCGCCATCTCACAGCCGCCAACGGATCAGTTGTCCACACGTGTGGCACAATGCAAATATCGTTCCAGCTTGCCATCTTAGAATCGCAATTCCCCTGAACTTTCCCCATTGCCGATATCACACAACTTATGTCACACAACAACTTGGAGCAGACTTTTTTTATCACTTTAATTTAATGGTAGACTGTAAGAACAAAAGACTCATCCTTAGTTACACTCTGGAAACTCCACACGCAGGTCCGATTTCAGCTCAAATTTGCTCTCTTTTTGTCGAATAGGAGCTGCAATAGTATTCATTTCTATTTTTATAGCCTTTTTTACCAGATTATCGTAATTTGTATAGTCCACATAACAAAGTGCTGTTCTTATATTATTTTGAACTCCAGCCCAAAACTGATCTTCAACTATCTTTTTTGTTTGTTCTGTCCGATTTCTCTTTTCTCCAAACGCTTTTTCCGCAAGTGTGGATAAATGAAAAGCGAATTCACCAACTGATTCCTCTGCATTTTGAATTCGAGAATAAAACTTTTCCGTATGATTCTACCAACATCGCCACTTATTATTTTTTCAGCCATTAAATCTTTCATATTTGCCCAAGTTTCAACTCCATTTGATTAAAAACTTCTCTAGCTGCACCTTTTAAATATAACGGTAATCTTTGAATCATTATTTTTTTCGGCTCATCCATACGCTGTAGCAAACATAAAATATTCTATCATAAAATCTACGAATTCTACGGGTCTCCCCATATTGATTTACAGGTAACTTTTGACAACTCGCAAAATCTATATTATTCTCTATATTTTCTGCCATCGTTTCTTTTTTAACTTTGTTTCCAATTTCTAAAAAGATAATTAGACGTTTTGATACTTTTTTCGAAATTTCAATTTAAAAATATACCCTTTTTGTTTTAAGAACAGAGGGCTCACCAAATATATTTATGTTGGGTATTAAAATCTTTAATCTTAAATATTTACTTTTTAAAACACAAATCTTTAATCTTTAATCGTTAATCTAACTCCAATTAATCATTAAGGACTTCCAACATAAATATATAAATAATAAACACAAATTCTTTTATAAAACTTTGTTTTAAAATAATAAATAAAAATAAATTTTTATAATAACTTTACTTGACGCCTTTGTTTTTGTTTTTTGTTAAGAGAATTTTTTTGGGTAAACTAAAATAAATTTGCTGCTGTTTATATAGTGGTTTTCATCAGCCTTAAAAATTGATAAAATAAAACAAAGACTAAAATATTTTTAATTTTCAATTCCAAATTTTGTTAAACTAAATATTATTTTATTTGAAATTAATAATTTTACAAAAAGAATTATTTTTAATTTTTTTTCTACATAAAATTTTATCAAAAATGTTCATATGTATTTTTCGAAACCCTAATAATATTAATGGATATCAATACATACTCGCGATAATCAATCAATTTAGCAGATACATTAGTTTGAACGTAGTGGCTCCTCAAGATGAGAAAACCGTTCGAAAGGTTTACTACACAAATGGATTTGGAAATTCGGATCACTAAAAGAAATGCATGTCGGTAGAGGGAAAACTTTCGAGTCAGCACTTTTTAAAGAAACAGTGAATAGATTTAAAGCAGGGATATGTATATCCCAGTCCATATCACCACAATATCAATAGAATATTGGAGAGATTATTCAGAATAATTAGAGATACCATGAATATACAGATGAAAGACGAAGACCACAAAGATATGTCAAAAATCCTGTCAGAAATAGAGTTTATGCTAAAGAGCACATTTAAGCAACCACAGGGACATCTCCAGCATAAATATTTTTTGGTAGGAAACTAAGATATTGATAGAAAAACTCCTAGGAAAAGAGGCATGTCGAGAAAGAAATGAATAAAAACACGACACAGACGAAACGAGTATTCCGAATTGGAGATAAAGAGCTTATAAAGAAAGAAAACGTAACAAAGAATGAGGATCGATATATGGGTCCATCCGCAACAAAGGACCGACGATTTGAAAGAAGTTACTAGATACAATTAGATGATGGTAGAATTTCGTTCACCAATGTGGAATGGCTAAAGCAATTTAAATCGAGGGGGATGTGAGGAATATTTTAAATTTGGTATGTTGAATTTTGTATGTTGAGTTTAGTATTTTGGAATGTATTTCTCACACCCAGATGGAAAATTGGTATTTTGGACGTTCGCGATTATTCGAGTATGAATTCGATTGAACGTTCCCTTGATGGAACTTTTTGGTAAGCACTACTGTAAGGAAGAGGCTGTGGTAGAATACCAGTTTTTAGTATGTTCAACGAAGTGTCATGATCAACTGCATATTCTAAAAGAAATATGCTTGAGAATGTAATGAGTGCTTTTAAACTCATAATGATAGCGATATGATCGGTCATATCAAAGTGTGTACTGAAACAGAAGCCCGTATAGTTTTGAAAAAAGATGATTGGTCAATTACAAAGTCAGCATTGCAAGATTTTCAACAGATTTTGTATGCTCGAAGAGCACATGAAGCAAAAGCCTTGAAGGTTTCATAATTTTGGTGTAAGAAATGGGAACCAAGTTCCTTTCTACAAGCAATGTCCAGATACAAATTCATGATAATTCTTCGATGCATACGCCTCGACAAAAGAAGCTAACGAAGTCAGAGATTAAAAACGGACAAATTTACTTTAATTTATGTGATATTGACCATAGTTATCCAAAATTATCAGACTTGTTACAAATCTGACGTGAATCTTACAATTGATGAACAATTGTTTCCAATCAAAACTAGATGCCGTTTCACCCAGAATATGCCAAAAAACCGACAAATCTGGCATAAAAGGATTATATGATCAGATCATTTACAAAACTGTATAAATCAGACAATTACGTTCTCACAATTTACAAATAAAAACCAAACAAAAAAGTATTATTCCCAGTTCTAAACACAAAAATGTGAAAATATAAAAAAAATGCCAAATTGGGTTATGTAAGAAAAATAGGTCGAACTCTCTTTGTGTTAAATGTAATAACTACGTAATCGGAAAAGTACATCAAAAATAGAATTTACATGTTAAAAATGTATTGAAGACAACAGTAAATAAAAATCTGTAACACTGTGTTTTAATATTAATTTTAAGTATATCCGTCAAGAAGACGGAAATCAGTAAAAAAGGTATGAAGTCAATGTCGAATCTAGTGTTAAACTAATAGGTACAATTTTTTTTTGAAATCTGTTTAAAGTATTGATAAACTAATTTCTTTGTTAACCATAATTGAAACTAGTCAATAACAAAATAATATGCTTTCCCTAAAATATTTATCTATGTACGTCGCTGAAGTATAATCCGATATACATTTCAATATTCTTATAAAAATGCTTCATTGTGCGTCCATATTTTTAGACATTGTAAAGTATACCGCTAAAAATAGTTGATAATCAAATCAAATCTTTTATTTAAAAAAATATATACCAAAACATTAATAAATTAAAGGTAAAAATAAATAACTAAATAACTTTATTTAGATAACAAATTAGGCTTTCTGTGGAGGTTTTTTAATCCGTACAGAAAATCCTTCACCGGTTTCCCGATAATGTGAGCGACGCTCCAAATATAAATCCGTTATCTTCTGTGAGAACTTTTCGTCGTAAAACCTGAAAGGCCATGGCCATGACATCAAAGTAAGTTTAATATGTTTTTAGACTATTTTTTCTATTGCTTATCATTTTCAACAGATTTTGAAATTTAATTTTTACTATCATATTTTAAATGACTTCAAATACTTTTCATAAAAACAATTCGACATTTTTTTAGTTTTTTCTGTAATAAAATATTGATTTTTGATTGTTGTATTGATAATACAAAAAGATTAATATTTTAAAATTAAGAAATTAATTAATTAATTAATACTTTTAAAAATCTATGGTTATATTTGGAAAGTTTGTATTTTAACACGAGTAATTATCATGAATTGACTTGTTATGATTTTGACTTGCTTATTGTCGGTTTTATTTTTCAAACTTTTTTGATTAATTAATCCATTAATTGGTAAATGTTTTGATAAATATAAAATTTGATTGAGAATGAATAAGTTATCGAAATTTCAGCTATATCCGATAATGAAAAGTGAGAGAAATGAGAGCCGAAAGAATTGTCCCAAACAGAAAGGCAAACTCTGCGAATGAATATATAATGGGATAAAAAACAACTCCTTTAAGTTCCCCTAGAGTAGTTATTTTAAACGGGTGTTTCGATCTCGACATATACAAATTTTTTGATACTTTTGAAAAATGATAAAAAAATTTGAGGTTTTTATAGCCAAAAAGAAAATAATTCCAAAGAGGTAGAGTGTTAAATGATAAGTAAGATCATGTGTTACATTACAACCAAATCAATATTATCCCATCACAAATCAATTAAACAAATTTTTTGCAATAAATATTTTTCAATTGTATTACCTGTCATACTATACTTATGGACATGTAATGTCTTATGCAAGAATCTGTTGTTTATCTTAAGTTGTGAATTATTAAATGTCACATGATCCTCGATGACACTGCTTTTCGTGCAATCAACAGAAGCTTTTCGTTCAATCAAGGGGTTACTACTGAATTTTATAATACAGATCCAGTAATATTATTAATACTGTTAGTTGCGTTTATATCGTTCTCAATATTGGAATTAGAATTCATCGAAATTTTTATTAGAACAAATTAATAATTTTTATTAAAAACAAATTTAAACAAAACTTCACTTTCTTTTGATAATCCATTCGCCGAAATTTACCTTAATTTTCAAATTCTGATTAAATTTTTCAAAACATAAACTTAAAAATAATATTTAATTTGATTTTAATTTAAAATTAATTAAAATTTATTCCAAAATAATATTTATTGTTAAAATTTAAGAAAACATTTTATTCTGAAATATTACAAATTAATTTACAGCTCAAATTTATTATTTTAAAAAAATATATACTTTAAAATATAATTTATTTCAACTATATTACAAAAATTGATTTAACATTTAATTTTAAATATTTTTTTAAAAAAATTTAAATTATGTTTTAAAATTTTAATCATTTCAAAATTACAAAAAAAATTTTTAACGAAAAGAAAATTAACTAACCCGTCATAAATACAATTAACTAATGAAATTAATCCTGTTACCCACACTATTGTTTCCTTCTTTATTGATTTTAAGAGAGTTTTTTAAGTAAACTTTTAATTTTCAAAAACATACTTAATATTGTATATTCAAAACCAGAATCAAATAACATATTACTATTATCTTTTTTTAATTAAAATTTATCATGAATATTGGATAGAAAAAACTTTCCTTATAACAAAGAATATATTTCCGTATACTCGGAATATTTTCTGCAAAGTTTGGAATACTTTCCTTGGGATTTGAAATATCGTATTTTTCCGTGTACGACCTTTTAAATAAATAAAAGACCCCCTTTATAGCAAAATTTAATGAACATTTAAAGTGAATTTTCAAAAATTAGTAAATATTTGAAATATTTCTCCAACACAAAAGATTTCAATTTATTTTCTGGAATGAATTAAGGTACTTTTTGAACTTTTTTCCAAAATTGCACACCAAAAAATAAGGGGGGGATCTTATACACGGAAAAATACGGTACTTTCCATATATGAGAAGTTAGTTAAAATTTCATCTCGCCAAATATTTTTTTAGAAAATTCAAAATTTAATATTATAATCTCAAAAATTAAAAATGTTCATCATTATGATGTCTAATTTTAATAGTGAAAATAACATAAAAAAGGAAATATATATGGTTAGTTGCGTTTAAAAAAAACGAGTTAAATTTTATACTTAACAAAATAAAATGTGATAATTACAAAATGACGTTCCAATCTATGTATTATCATGTACTATCAATAAAAAATAAATAAAAATGTCTTGCTTGAATGACAATTGCTGATTTATTTACCGCTTTATACATAAGAAATATGAAATTATATAATAAAGATAATTAATTATATAATTGAAATCAAGTTAAAATAAAGTAAGAATTAATTAATAAAATTAAATGATGTTTTAAAAAAATAGGAATTTAAAATAGTGGTTTGAATAGTTTGACCATTGTTCATTTTCTTCGGTGAACAATTATTTATTTATTCGTCTAGTCAATTATTATTGTTTGAATGTCGAGACCGAGTGGGAAAGTGGTTGGTTCGGGTGGTTGAATTATTGATTATTTTGACGAATATTTTGCTGAAACGAACTTTGTCAAATATTTTACTAAAACAAATTTTGTTCAATGATTTTGCTGATACGAAATTTATTGAATAATTGACTTAAATGAATTTTTGATATAGTACGAATGGAGCGGAGAATTGCCGATTTGACCGAACATTTTTGCCAGTTTCAAGGAAAATTCAAAAATAAAATATAAAATAAAAATATAATTAAATTAATAAAATAATTAAATAAATCCTTTAATTAAATAAATAAAGTAATTAAATAAAAACTAATTTAAATTAAATTAAGAAATTAAATAAAATAATTAAATAACTTTAAAAAATTAAACAATAAATTAAATAAGTAAATACATACTTCATAAACAAAATAAGTAATTAATAAAAAAGAGAATTTGTCAATTAAATAAAAAGTCTTCAAAAAGATATCTTTGTTTACGAATAAATGAATTTAAAGAAATTTTGAATGAAAGTTGAATTTTGAGTTGTATTAAAAATTTTGAAAGAACAAATAAAATATTTCAAGTTGGAAAATAATTTTTGTCTTCATTTTCAATTCTACGTAAACTTAATAATGATCTTGCTGACAAATTTAAAAATAAACGATGGATTGGTGTTAGCGACTTCAATGCAAGAAGATGAAAAGATTAAAAGTTTAAATAATCATCAAAATCAAGTGAAAACATTGTTTAGAAAAATGACTAATTTGTCTCACTCAGTTTGTTCCCTTGAAAGTGATCAATATATGTTTTATTATTTGATGAATAGAGAAATTTGTTGTATCATCTTAACTAAAAAGAAATTTTCTAAAAAGGTGGCATTTGCATTTTTGATTGATATTATAGGTGAATTTCATAATAAATAAGGCAGTACATTTGAAATTGTGTTGAGACCGTATGTATTTATTAAGTTCGATAAAGATATTCAAAATTCACAAAAGAATATACAGTCACCCGAACACCAATAACTTTTAATCAAATTAATTATAATTTGAATGATATTCAAAGAATTATGGTGAAAAGCATTAACGATGTAATTCTACGAGGAGAATCTCTAAGTGCTTTAGATGATAAATTGACAGACAATTCTTCTCTTTCCAAAACATGGAGACACGGCTTCCTGTCCAACGAAGTTTAATGAATTTGAGTTAATAATTTACTGCATGAATTTCGCTAGCAATTTAATTTTGGCTAAAATTTTTGTGAACGCAATTTTCTTTAAATATGAATTTTCGTTTTGAAAGACTTATTTTGTTTATTTTTCAATTGATATTAATTATTTTTAACGATTAAAAATAAAATACTATCACTCGAGCCGAATAAATGTTGAGAAATATGAAAAAAACAGTTATCTAAAATATGGATCCAGCACGAACAAAAGCAATGCAAAACGTACCATGTCTCTCCTACCACTTGTCAGTCTCTATGGAAACCTGAGAACTGTATCGAACAAAAATAATAATAACGAAATGATAAGATTCTATAATAAATTTAACTTTTGGAATTAACAATTAAAATAAATTTTAATACAACTTTTTTTAGAAAGAAAAGAAATTTGAACACATTTATTCTTCGAAATACAGGCATTTATTCAAGTCTTCAGTCATCTTTCAGTCAGTTTCTCGATTCCACGAGTATACCCCTGTGTCGTTTTAGAAGCAATGAAATCGCGGCACCCTTGTCCAACCTTTTCTACTGAATTGAAATGCTGCCATTTTAGAAAATGCACCATTGCCCGAAAGAAGTGGTAGTCGCTGGGACAACGTCAGGACTGAAGGCACGGTGTGGCAAAACTTCGATCCCCTGCAGATCTTGCACTTTACCACCAGTCAAACGTGCAGTGTGTGCCGGAGCGTTGTCTTGTTGTAGAAGAACTCGGTTAAGATTGACTAATGCCGCGTAAAGCTCAAAAAAGGATGGCATAGACTCTGTCCAGCTGCTGAGTGTAGAGGTTGGCATTCACAGTATGCCCCTCCGGAACCTGTTCGAAGTGGATGACTCCCTCGAAATTCCACCATACACAGAGCATAATTTTGCAGTCAAAGCGTCCTTATTTAACCACGCGTTGGGCTGGCACACCAGGGTAGAGCCACTGATTCTCCTTGTTGGGATTTCAGAAAAATATCCATTTTACATCCCCCGTCACGATACTTCTAAAGAAGCAGATGTCATGGGATGAGCAAGCAATTCTTTGCAGAGAGCAAGTCATTGTTGTGCTTGAGTGGCTGTCAGTTCGTGAGGAATTTGTCGACACCGTCTATCGAGAAGGCCAAGGTGATGAAGATGACGTTGAATAGTGGAGTGTGAAGGACCGAGATCTGCTGATAATTTCACGTAGGTGCAGGGTTGCTCCTCTACATCTTTACGAATGTGCCAACATCAACAACAGATGGCCACCCAGAGCGAGATTGGTATACTAAACTGATGTCACCACTTGAAAGACGCTTGAACCACAATTGTGAGATACGAACACTGACCGTACCTTCACGTTCTACTTAACATATTGCCCGGGCTGCAGTAATTGCATTGAAGCCTTTTTTCCAGTAATGTCGCAAAAGGACTCGAATTCCGTATTTTTCGCTCTCCATAATCTGATAAGGATAAACGAACAAATGTTTAATGAATAAACCAACATTATACATGGAGATTTGTCATGCAATACCATAATAATATAAAAATCAATTATGCCAAAATAGAACGAAAAAACGTTTGAATCACCCTAGAATTAAAAAGGCAGAAAAAAACAGTTTAAATGACATCAAATTGTGAAAGATCTTTTAATTTTTGAAAGAGTTTTAATGACTCTAAATGTGGTGTTAATAAATGTTTTCATAATAATTGTGTCAGTACATTAGAGAGACGTACACGGTGTGGAATGTATAAACTAAAGGATCTGTAACCAACAATCCGAAGTTCTGACGTTATAATCGTACTAAAGAAAACGTTGATATAATCTAATGTACTACCGGTAATTTATTATTGCAGTGAACGTTGAATGAATAAATGGCTCTATTTCGAAACTTTGAGGGATTAAAACACCTGCTTAAAATTTCATTACCAAAATGATAACACCCATAACTATGATTGCTTCCACTTTCTCATGGTGTTATAAAGAGAAATTAAATAAAAACACATGACACAAGAACATTTGTACACCTTTGTATCTGATTTAAGATTTAAATCGGAACAGTGTCAATGGTTCAATACTAAGTGTGTTAATGCGTTTTTTGGTGATCCGTTCAGTCGAAGGAGAACGTATTAGAGAGACAAATATACCCCATAGATAAATGTAGTCAGAGTTATAAAACGAATATATGATTAAAAGGCATTTGATCAGAGATCACAAGTTGGGAATTCAGAATGACCAAGAGAAAGATTACACAGATTGAAAAAAATCCAGGAATCTTTTATGTGTTGATATATATTGTAAAATACCGGGATTAATATCAGATGCAGTGAAAGGTTTCAGGCTAAAAGACATAAAAGCGAAAGGAGAATTTTACGTTCTTTTCCCTGTTGTTCAAAAAATGTCGATTACACAAAGGACTGCAAAATAATGAAGCAATAATAACTGGTGTTTCGCGATAAAATTTAATTTAAGTAAATTTAATCTAAAATAATCTCTTAACCTGCGAGACAATATCAAAATATTGAAAACTGTTGAATCGTCCTTACCGACAATTTCGGCACAAGTTTTTCAACAGCCTTATCATTATTATTTTGCTTCACATCATCAATTGTTGCAATCAAATGTTTCTCATGCTACGTCTCTGTGCTATTTAAACTGCTCAAAAATCATCGAAAACCGATTTTTTCAATTTTCATGAATTTTGTCAACGATTTATTTTCGATAAAATCACAAATTTAATAACAGATGAAAGTATTGGGTTTTCGAAAATCGTGTCTTCGATTTGTTTAATTTTGTTGATACTATCGATGATTAGTTTGTTGTTTGATCGAAGTAATTTTTTATGATTGGCGCGGACTTTAGTTTGCATTTAAATGAAAAGTCGTCATGAATGTTTTGTCTGTATTGTATTGATTAATAAATAAATAAATAGTTTGCAAATTCGAATTTTTTGCTCGTTTGGTTTTTGATTGTGGAATATATTAAGAAAATTAAATGTCTGATGCTCAATTTTCGTCGTTGTCGCCAAATTCCTCAAATGATTTATCAAATCGTTATAACGAAGAAAATGATTAAAATGATCAAGAAACTTTGAGTATTATTTCTAACATTGATGATAAAAATGTAGCTAATCTGGATGACTTTGATTATCTGTATGATAAAGTAAAAACTGATCCTTTTCTGTCGGATTTTATGAGAGAGGAGTGTGAAGATGGCTATTATTTGGCAGAATCTCTGAAAATACCTCAATTATATAATGATTTACCGGGACAGCATTTTTCGGAAACTAATGATATCAGTGTTTTTTTCGATTTCTCATTACTAGGAGATAGTCTGGACGAATGTCTCACAGACGGAACAATGGGCCGGGGATCAAAAATGTTAGAAATTATTTTTCCCCCTCGAACCGGAATTCATCCCCTAACACCAGATCGTCGCGGCCATGCAACCGCTGCGCCGCCCACTCTGCTATCAACTGGTCTTTCCTACTTGGTAAACCAAAATGGACCACAAGCCTGAAAGATCGCTAACCTACATCTGAGGCCGTAGGTATCTGAGACGACCTCTGTATCTGATTTAAGATTTAAGTCAGAACACTGTCAATGGTTCAATACTAAGTGTGCTAATGCGTTTTTTGGTGATCCGTTCAGTCGAAGGAGGACGTATTAAAGAGACAAATCGACACCCAAAGACACAGATTTAAGCATATTCACAGTCGAAAAAATCGAGTAAAATTTCGAATCATTGCAATTGATTAACCTCATCTATTTCAAAGGATGAGTTTGCTATTCTTCAAACTAACTTTGATTCGCATTATGAAGTGATTGTATTGTGAATCATTATTAATCAGACACTATAACCAGTGTCATTGATTAACTTCCAAAATGAGAAGATTAAAGTAGCGTCAATATTCAAAATTTTTAATTAATTTTGTTAAAGAAAATAGACTATAATGTTAATCTTAGATGTTCTTGGAACATCCTCGGAATTATGATTACAAATTATTTGCGAAATTCAAATTTTATTATAATAAAAAAATGTTGTAAACTAATTTGAAACAAACTTTTTTGAGAAAAAAATTGTTATCTAAATCTTAAACCGGTATAAATAAAAATACTTATAATATTAATATTTGATTTTATAAATTTTGTTTTTTAAAAATTTTATCAATTTTAAATTTAAAAAATATTCCCTGGTATCAGATCATGCAATTGCATATTCAGATGATGTCATGACATATGAAATCACCGGACTTTGAACTTAGGTTATGCAATGAGACGTGACAGCATCGTAGTTCGATATTATTGAATGTAGTGAGGATTAGCGTCACCTTTGGAGAAGAACAGAGTTTGGAGTGGCTCTCATCATTGACAAAACCAAGTTCGGGCTGCAAACACTCAATATTAATTGTTTGTTCGGTATCCTGCTTTTTAATATTTGCAACATTACCCTAGATAGGCGCTACCTGAAATTGTCCAATCTAATGAGGCTTCATACGATGGTTATGTTTTTCACCGCCCCAGATATATTAGGTTGGTCGAAAAATAATGGCGGTTTTTGAGCTTTATACTTTGTTTATCTACATTTATATGTATATAAGTTTAAATGCATTAGTGTTAGATATTATTTGAAATCTTATGCCTAGCTGTATATTCCTATAGCCATTATTAACATATTGCTGTTATTTTTTAGAATATTTACGG
>MQRK01225287.1:92127-117665 GCA_001938485.1 Girardia tigrina
ATGCATAAAAAATTGAAAACCCTTTGTCCGGGATTGGTCAATCGAAAAAGTCCCATCCTTCTTCATGATAACGCTAGACCTTATATTTCAAAAGTGACTCTTCAAAAGCTTAATGAGTTTGGCTATGAAACCCTGCTTCATCCACCATATTCACCAGACCTCTCGCCAACGGACTTCTACTTTTTCAGGCATTTGTACAACTTTCTGCGTGAAAAAAAATTCAAAAACCAAAATGATGCTCAAAATGCCTTCCAAGAATTCGTGGCTTCGAGAACCGATGCATTTTATGCTGATGGAATAAAACAACTTGTTTTTCGTTGGCAAAAATGTATTGATGTCAACGGTTCATACTTTGATTAATAAACTTTTGTTTCTGTGAATTTGCACGTCTTTGAAGTTTGTGTCCCAAAACCGCCATTATTTTTCGACCAACCTAATATGTGAAATGCATTCTGCAGTTAAATATTATTCAACTGTTCTGTTTTTGGTGTTTTTTTCAAATTCCTGCTAATAAAATTAATTAGTTGAAATTGTATTAAAAGAAGGATGTGTGAAAATTGAAGTAGTGGAAGCTAACAAGTTAATTGTATAGGGTGTTCCAAAATTAATGGGAAATTTTTGTTTTAATTTATCTCGAGAAAGGCCTTTTATTTCACGGAAATTCATATTTACGATTTAACACTGATTATTCTCATTTATTTACAGATGAATGAAATCTCGACACGATGACCTCTTGAGGAGAGAATTAAAATTGTATTCCTCTATGCACAATTCCAGAATTATGAATTTTCTACCTCATCTCATAAGTTTATAACAATCAAGGCAGTGTTTGAGCTATTTCAGCAGACCTGAAGCGTTTAAGAACCCCACAAGGTCAGGGCGTCCAGCTACATTTACAATGCCTGAACGGATCAAACAAGTTCAAAAGTTTGTCGTCGCAGATACTTCATCATTTGTGTCTCATGGGGCAGCCGCTCTTGAATTGCCACAAACAAGCTACCACCGTCTGCTTGTGAAACTTGATCTTATGCCCTACCCTCCGCAACACATACCAATGTTCAGTGATTGCAACTTTGATAAGCGAGAAGAGTTTTCCAAAATCATTGAGGAGAGATTCGACGCTAACCCTCACTAAATTAACCACATAATGTGGACAGACGAATCTTTGTTTTACCTATCTGAAACAGTGTCACAACACAACAATGTTCGGTGGGGACCAAAAAAATCCACACGCTCACTAGCAGATTCTAAACTCTCGCCAGGGAATTGTGGTGTGGTGTGGAGTTATTTCGGCGGTTGTCTTGGGACTTTATTTCTTTAATGGTCCAGTCAATGCTGATGCCTATCTACACCTGGTGCAAACAACTATGTGACTTTATGTAAGATACAAGAGGCTTACCTTCTGACCCCTGCCTACCTTATGAGGATCCTGCCAATTACGCATCTTCAGTACGCAGCTGGCTCCACAAAAAGTTTCCTCAGCGGTGGATCAACATAAGTTGTCCAATGGAATGGACCCTTCGTTCGTCTGACTAACCTTTGTGTGATTACTTTCTCTGGAGATACCTGAAAGAGCATGTGTGCGCACAAGGCATGCTGCCATTGCTTAGCTCCGAGACAAGATTGAATGCATGATTAAAAAAATATCACAAGATATAGTCAAAAGAGTGTGAAATAATTATGGAAATTTAAATTTGTTTTTGTTTAACTGAATCAATTTGACAATATTCCAGTTTTGTCTTTACTAATTTTGATTGGTGTAATAAATATAAAGCTTTTCTATACAAACTATTGCTGCATGAAACAAGTGAAATTTAACGAAATGCTCCAAATGGTCGATGAGCAGCAACTTTGATTTCTGGTGCCGAAAATTCGAGACCGCAGCGACAATTTTCGAAATAGACAAATTGGCGGATCTACCGATGCACCTGGACTGGAGAATTTTCGAATTATTCTAGGAACTGACGAGCGACGACCAACAGAGCTACGATTCAGTGAAAGCCGCGCTAACAGAGGCGTACAGGCCTAATCCGTAGGATGCTTTTGATAAACTTAGATCGAGAAATATTCGACCGGGAGAATCGGTCGAAGAATTCTGTCAGCTCTGCAACGACTCGCAACAGCCATCTGTGCAGGGTAGGAGCGTCAAGAACAATTCCTGTGGCAGGCTTTTTTGGCAGGTCTACCGGCAGATGTATCGAAACATATGGGGTCGGAGACCGGGAAGCGAGAGATCCCTCTGCGCAACCTGATCCCAGTAGCACGGTCGCTACTCCTCATCAACACAGGCGCAGGTAAAATAGTCTAGTCAGTAACTGACACAGTGGATGCAGCTGCATCGAAGGATAGTTACGGTGCCGATCAGAGACGGTCTTTTAAGTGCAACCGGCGGGGTCATCTGCAACGGGACTACAAAACGAAGTCAGAGGTGAAAAAATGCCCTTCACCGGTTCCAAGATCCAGAATGTGCTTTATATGCGGCGCACCAGATCACTTCTGCGTGGCCTGCTTGCAAAAATTAGATTGCAAAAGACCAACAGGTCCTCTCTTCTGCGCGGGAAATGTACCTGTTAATGTCAATTCACAGTTAGCCGTCGTCGATCTCCAGGTCAGAGCAGTGTGTGAGAGCCCTGGTCGACACCGGGTGCTCTGTAACCATGATATAACAGTAGCTCATACGGCCAAACCGAGTGCAATTGCCGTCCGAACAATTACAAACAGTTCTCGGCCAAGCGGTGGTATCTCACGGGGCCTGGGGGGAGATTGAAGTGTCAGAGTGGCCTTTGAAATGCTGGATCCTGTTAGGTCGGTGTTTAAAACCAATCGGGGCGGAGATGATACGTGGGATGGACGTGATCCGGTCGCTGAGAGGAGTAAGGGTAGGAATCACGAGGGAGGAAGCCAGATTTGGCGCAGACGCGATGAAGAAATCCAATCTAGAACGGAGCGACTCCGGAATCGGTCGGAGAGAACTGCCAGGGACCACCGTTGCAACACTGTTGAGCACACTGCCTGATCAACTGATCAAGTAAAAGGAGCAGCACCAACTCATATTGTTGATCAGGACTTCACGACTGTATTCGACAGATCCTTCTGGTCCGTTACATGGCAATTGAATGATGGGCATACGCCACAAGTTCACTGCAGTGTAGCGGAGTACGCATCGCTGAAGACGCATGAAGTAGATATAAGCGAACTCGAGGAATGGAAATCTAGGGGAGGGATGGTGGAGTGCGAAAGCTGCCTCGAACCAACGAAGCCTTTAAAGGCAATGTTACAAGAGGTAAAAGAAAAAGTTCGGCTCGTACTCGACTACCGGGATCTTAATGAGTCAATTATAGTCACACCGCCGAGAGTTTAGTGTGTGAATAAAAAATGAAAAGATGGCGCCGAATGGATCGAAATGTGGTCATCGTATTTCTGCGGCGAGCGTACTATCAGATCTAAGTCGACAAATCATTGTAGGCTTACAAGGTGGTGAAACATCTGAACAAATCTTGGTATTAAACTTGGTCGGACCCTGTGGTACAGGCAAACACAGATGCCAACTACGACGACATCGCGGTCAACGTGGCCTAAATGCCAGTAGACAGGTTAATAGCAGCCTACAGAGCTTCAGACTAGAAGCAAAAGACCCAATTCCTATAGACGGTGGCCGAGTGTTAGGATTGGCGGTGAAGGCCTGTGCAAATGGACGGTTACAGTGGAGGCATAACAGAGGCGTCCCATCGATCCCAGATCGCATTACTCGTCGTAATATATTCGCGTGGACCGGTCGTTTGGTGGGTCACTATCCGGTCACACTTACAACTGGCGTGCAGTGTCATCAGAAGAATGACCAGCAACGACGAATGGAACGCAGTAGTGGATCCGCAAATTGGTGAGACCCCACAGCAGTTGGCACGAGGAGTCCAAACGGAAGATCCAGCCAAGAGCGATTGGAAAGTACTGCACAGCGAGAAGGGCCGTGGGTGGTGCGACGCAAGATCAATTGCGACCGGAATTTGCGTCGAAATAAGCGGCGCAATCGTGGAAGACGCTTTTTGGTTGGCCTGAAAGAGGATAGAAATCACATTAATTTAGCCGAGCTGGACGCAGCTGTCAAGTGGGAAATTTGAGAGTTGGATTTCTTAACCAATTCAACAACAATTAGTAAATGGCTCTCATCGGCAATATCAGGACGCGTGCCGATTAGATCTCAAACACTCAACGATATCTTAATTAGTTGAAGAGTTGGCCTATTCAAACAAGTGGTGGAAGAAGACAAGATGTGCGTCACATTGACGCTGGTGCGATCAGAAAACAGAGCTGATGTTCTCACTCGAATTCCGAATAACTGGTGGTCATTGGTGCGGAACCCAGCGGTTGTGGCGGTAGTTTCAGTCTGGAGTCAGCAGAAATTGGTAGACGGTCTTCAACAAATCCATGAAATACATCACTTTGGAATGAGACGTTAAATATTCATGGGGACCGGGCAAGGTGTCAGAGGATCATGTTGAAGCATGGATTCAACATAGTGAGTGATGTGCGCCGATCGACCCATCACCAATCCAGTGGGAGAATGTGAGCTCTGAGTTAAGAAATCCTGGATTCGACTCGCGGTGAAAGTGAAAAACATTGGTGCGGCAAAGTTCCTCAAAATGGTAGACTGTGGTCAGGACACTTCATGATTTGACCCCAAATTGTATCGGAGAACGAAGTAGACATCTGCTCTGCAATGAGCAGCATCTGGAACGAATTCGGTCCACCAGAAGAGATAATTCTTGATAATTATAGTACATGGGGATGAGTGCTGAAGTTCATTGAACGGGTTGGTATCGAGGTCCACATTAGATATGTGAACCGTCCTGGCGGCAATGGGATCGAGGAACGCAGTCATACAACAATTAAACGGATGGTAGCCCGGAGCAAACGACCGCCGAACGAAATTGTTGAGTTGATATAATGCAACCCCGAATGCCGATGGCGTCATTCAGCATCAACTATTTTCGCTAATAAACGGAGGCTGATACTCCCAAGGGTGCTCAACCTGGTTAATCCCGGCCCAAAATGCGAAGTACTCACAAACGACTTAAAAATCGGTGACGAGGTATTCGTAAAACACATACACTGCATTTGTGTATGTAGCCAAGGAGACGAGCGTCTGTTTGTGAGCCTTAAGGGCAGGGGTGCCTTTGGAATAATAATGGAAATATAAACTTATTTTTGTTTAACTGATTGTGTCTACGAATTTTGATCGGTGTGATATATTAAAAGCTTTTCGATTCAAAGAGTAAGCAATGCAGCGTATGAGCGGTTTGAACAGTGCACCACCTTGCAGGGAAAACAATTGCAAATGTGATCCCATTCAGAACACTCTCCGTATGTTGGCAGATACAGTTGCACCATTAACTTTGCATTTTCCTTTATTTTGTCAGATATGCGCACAAAATAATTTTCTCCCATTACTTGTGAAACACCCGGTATGATAAAATTACAGTGACAATCCGAGTCAAAATTAAAAACTAATTTGGCTAACTAGAAACACCAGTACCGAGATCATATCTAACAAATCGTTTAATATGGTATCATTCATCACCACTGACCGAGAATAATAATCATCGTTTCAATACTGTCACTACTACTAAGGCATACGGATGCGATCATTATGTCAAACTTATTAGACGGTAAATGATAATCAACCAAACGTATCAATATTATTGTGAAAATTATTGATTCAAAATCAATTTTAATCATCAATCGCTATTGAACGAAGTCACTATTTCACGGATGTATTCAAATCAATAACATTCATCGATTATGTGTCATAAAATATCGAGTTTCTATAATAACAGCAATAGAAAATGATTACAGAGAGAGAGAGAGTAAAATCATTTATTCAAACACAGTTTGAAATAATCAATAAAATATATCGAAAAGAATAAATAAGATTTCATGATAATAATATAATATAGTAATGCTGATTTATTGTTTCGATGTGGCGGCAGAGACAGAGACAAAACGAGAGAGACAGACAAAATATGATGGCAGACAGATCAATCAGTCAATCAATATCGATTGTGTTTCATTGTTTCATGGCAATAATAGTCGCCGCATCACACGTAATATCGATTATTGAATACCTCGTACGGCAGGGAGCTCTTTTTTCGGAATATGCAGCACGTCGCAATCAGACTGATTATCTGCGCACACACACACACGATTATCAATCAATCAATAACAGAACTAGTCGCTAATGAGGTTAGTCATTGTAGTGACCCAGTCAATTATTATATGTAAATTATATATATATATATATATATAAACTTACTAAAAAAATAGATCGATTATAAAAATCGATGAATAAATTTTGATAATTTAAAGTTATCTGTCCTGGACTGAATTTTGATCCTATCATTAGTCGTGTTGTTAGGACCGTTCTATTATTTATCAACTTAGCTAAGCGAAGTATTATCGAATCGAGACTCAGTCATCTAATCGTCAAATCGTATCCTATTGCCGGACAATATCTTATCAATTTGTCGAATATTAAAATTGTAATCATCAAACGTAGAACGTTCAAGGATAATCCGTTATCTTTCAATTACCAAAATAAATATTAGAAGAAACGAGACAAAGAATAACACAAGTTGTGTTGTCAAGGTATAATAGAATCATCGATTTGGTACTTTACGTCTTCGCCAATTACTGTGGTATTAAAAATCTTATATACGACTTGGATTCAAGCATGTTTTTATTATTTAATATAGTTTAAATAAAATTATTTTTTTATTTCTAATTATATAAATATTTTGATAAGAGTTAATCGAAGCATACGTTTCAATTAGCTCTTACAGTCATTAATGCATTCAATTTGATTACCGTAAAGTAATAAGACCCCTTTTCATTTTTCAAACCTTTTTTACACATTTATACGCAAGATATTTTTTTGAATAAAAATTACAAAATATTTTTTCATCTCAAGTATGTAAATTTTAAATGAAGGTTTTATGCAACAAAATATATTAAATCCCAGTTGTGCTTTAAAATTTAAACTGTGGTCTATATATAGGGTTTTTCGACCAATTTCGTAATCATTAAAATTGTTTTTAGTGCCTTTTCTTATATGAAAAAAATGTGCTATTGTATTCATCATGTCCCTATATGTATGTATGTGTTTATCACATCAAATTACGGGTACCGGGTGCGTCCAAGACCCAATAAACTATATATTTTTAGATAGGTCTCGTCAACAGCAATCCGCACAGTTTTTCAGTTTTCGGGACATTGAAGAAATATCGGGTAGAAGTCTTCATCTACGAGTGCTATGTCAGCTATTATAAGCCATTTGTTGTGAGAGTTTTCAATGTCTAGCTATTAACAAATGTATTTGTGAAAACAAAAGGAAAATTAAAAAAATAATAAATCAAATCTTGTGTTTTTTTGTCAAAGTTTTCTTTCAGGCTGAACATTTAAAGAAACTTTTATGTCTTTTATTAAACTGGTTGTTTTGTAAAATACTAATGTCTCTATGATATTAGCCATTTCAAAGACCAATCGCAATATAAAATATTATTCACAGTAAAAAACTATTTAGAAAAAGAGAAAATACGCTGTACATCACTCATCGCAGTGAGTACTGATCTATATTTTTATGCAACTAAATTACAAAAAATTTAATTAACCCTATAATTATATGATTATTTAAAAATTATAAAATTTTATTAAAATTATATAAACTAAAAAATAAAATGTTGTTAATCAAAAATTATATATAAAAAAATATATATATTTAAGAAAATTTATTCAAAATTTGTATTGATTGATATCTTCTCTGTCCAGTGATCTTGTAATGTATCCCAAACTTTTCCTATAAAATGAGTCGGAACGTTCATATCATTCTGTGGTTCCTGATTCAAGTCTCTAATTGCTGCCTCTTGAGATCCTTGTAAAAGTGATATTTGAACAGATGAGTTTATTACTGTTCTTTTACTCTGATCGTTATCTGATATGTTTATGTTTTGATTTGTTGGATCTTGTTGATGGTTATTATTTAACATAAGATTAAATGACTTTTTATAAAAATTTAAAAATGAATTTAACTATCTAATAATTAACGATTACGAAATTGATTGTAACGATTACTACTTTGATCGAAAAACTGTACATATTGTTTCCTATTTAACCGACTAAAGGCGCCAAAATTTATTAGAAAAATATTGATTGTTCCAATTTTCAACCGTACTTATAAGGATGCCGTAGGAATTTAATTGTCTTTGTAATTATGTTGTGACCGAAAGTGCATTTTCCAAAAAAAATCGAAAGTTATGAAACATCAGAAAATGAAACGGATGTTGTGGATTTGAACACAATTCGACATCGAAGGCTTACAACGACTTTGTCTTTGAAAAACTGTTTTTTTGGATTAAAGAAAAAGGACACTCAGTTCTGGAAATATCAGATATTGAGCAATTTAATAAGTATAAGTATGTCTAATAAGTTCCCGGAATTGTTTAAAAAAACTGACTTCTATGAAAAATTCCAAACAATTCTATATCATATTTAAACTACATAATTTCCATTATTAATTACAACTAGTTTGCAATGTTCATACAATGATAACAATTCTTGACGAAACTTCTCTTCAGGGAGATCACGGAGCACCTGCACCGCTCTTCCTTTCACCTCATCACCGTCCAAGAATTTCTGCCCTCGAAATGAATGTTTCAGGTGCTTGAACACCCATCGATCACACTGATTCATGTCAGGGCTATATAGGCTTTGTTTGATGAGTGTCACTCCACGATGATGAAAAAATTCCATAGTTTCTTTTGATGTGTGAGGATGTGCGTTATCGTGTTGCCACAACAATTCCGTGAGCTTTTTGGGATGTCGGCGAACATGTCGCCATTTTTTCCCACTTGAACGGACAAATTCCACATAATGCTCTGAGTTCACAGTCTCTCCAGGAGAGCAAATGTCAGCACTTCTCTTTTGATCACCAGTGAATGCCAACAAGAGAAGAGTTTTCTTGTTTGTCAGCTTCGGGCGGACAACAGTGAGTTTTGGTTGTGTAGGATGACGCCATGCCTGATTTTGCTGTTTCGTCAGTGCTGTTTAATAAAGAAACCAACTCTCATCCTCTGTCGCCCAATGGTGTAACAGATAATCGATGGAATGGTTTTCAAATAAGGCGATGATGCTTTGTGCACACAAAATCCTGTCCCGTTTGTTTGCTTCTGAGAGGTGCTGTGGAATCCATGTCGAACAAATCTTTCGCAATTCAAGCTGATTTGTGAAAATCTGTCAAACAGTATCTTTAGACAGGCCAGTTGATTCACTCACTGCTCTAAGAGATGTACTTGGTTCTTCATCCACAATCCCTTTGATAATCTGCACATTTTCAGCGGTTGAAGATGTGGTTGGGCGGCCACATCTTGGATCATCAACAAGGGATTGTCTTCCCTCTTTAAATCGTTTGTACTACTCGAATACAGTTGTCTTTGAAGGAACATCCAGGTTAGTATCTTGCAGCTGCTTATATATTTCACATGGTTTACGTCCCCGTAGCGTTTCTAAGTAAATGTATGCACGAAAATGTTCTTTCTGTAAATCCATAACGTGTCAACGGAGCACTTTACACTGTGTTAGCAGCAATAATTGGCTGTCACAATGAGAAGAGAGTGGATACGTGTGTGACTCTATGATTTGCCAAAGCAGCTGATTGGTGACTTCATTCTAATACAATATTTACGTGTATACATATATGCATGTGTGTGTGCATGCCATATTCCGGGAACTTATTAGACAGCCTAAGTAAATGATTTAAGAAGAATATGGAAGGACTCAATATCGATTATTAGACCATTTTGACGAAAATTAATCGATTAAATAAGAGAGAGACGAAATACTTAACTCGGTACTTTCCTCGATGAAATGTAGTTTAATATATATGATATTTGTTTAAAAAACAGTGAATCGTGGCCACAGTATTAGTCTGTATAATAATGGTGTAATTTATCACATAAAAAGAAGCATTTATCATAACCCGATATGGCGGAATTTTGACGAGACAAAAATGGCTCTAAAGCTTTAAAAATATTATGCGGCTATAACAGTGAACAATTCATCTCTGTTTCATAACGCGAATTTCCTATTGCTAATGGAATATGAATTGACCACTTTACTACCTCTAATAGAATCCAATTAAAGAAATTGTTGTGTTCTTATAGACAAGGAATGTCAATATTATATGCAATACAAAGGACACAGAAGATAAATGAAGTGATGTATTTGAAATTATTAGTGATATCAATGAAAAATCTGATTTCTCAAATTATTTTAGCAAAATGAGGCGCATTCAAATGAAATTTATTTGTTTTTTTAATTTTTACGATAAAAATTTTTTTCACACTACGCATTTGACATTACATACAAATTTGATTTCCTTTGAAATATAATGATTGTAAGGGATTACATATACTATAGGATATAATAATACATCAAATTAGATATATTAATAGCATCATGCATCAAAAGTGTGAAATGAAAATGCATGAATTCATCAACAAGAACTATATGTATTTTTAAAACGAAATAATAAATATCGGTTTTTAACGTCGCATTTCATAAATGATTATTTAATTTCCTGTGCATAATTAAACGGTATAATCGATTGGTATTAGTGTTACTGTGAGTGACAGTGTTATCTGTATTCAGTGGATACTAATTTACATGATTCAATACACAGGATCATTCAGCTTAATTACTTCAATCATATCATCCATTATTGCATAAGATGTGTCACTAATACCACCATAACGACCTCGTTATCCTCAACTCATTTTTCAAGAAGTCTCAACCAATTATTACAGTGATTTCGTATTATTCGAAACTATTAAAATCCTAATCAATTTCAAATAACTACTTATTTAATAATGGTGCTCTAGTTAAGAGCACTCAAATTTACTAGAAACAGTGAAGGTTATTAGAAATAAGAGTTAATAGCCAAAGTGCATGCTGAAATCATGTCTCAGTCCGAAAAGGACGTATTGTCAGAGTGCAGCTTGTCGTAAGTAGATATTCATCTTGATGAATGATTTGGTTGATATGAAGAGATGGGACGTTTTATGAATTCCATCAGAATCCTTTAACTGTTTATCCTGGGGTTAAATCGACTGACCATAACATATAGATCCCACTTATAAACGGAGTATCATTTTTAAATTTTTGTTATTAATTTCATATAAATATCAGCATGATTAAATTTTCTTTTGTTAAGTAATGAAACAACTAATTTAATTCTAAGAATTAATCCTTATTTTGTTGCCTTTAGTTGATTCTGAAATAGATCAAAGAACGAATTTAAAGAATGGTGAGTTCACTGTTTGGTCTCAAACATTTTTTATTACATGATCGAATCTACAGTAATTTTAAATAACAATGAAAACATATCAAAGTGCCAACGAATAAGTAAAGTACTTAAAATTCTGATTTATAAAATACCCCAATTTATTTGGCATTCTTTCAAAGTCATAATCTGTATGCCGTTTTCAGACAGAAAGTGTTATTTTAGTTTTATGAACAATTTATAATACAGAGTGGTCGCCAGATAAGCGGAAAAAATTTCAAACAACAATTTATTTTAAAAATTTGAATAGAAGAAGAAATCATAAACAACTAGTAAATCAAAAAATTAAATTTTTTATATCCATTCTTTATTCAGACAGAACTCTACTTTGCCAACAAAGATTTTAAAATTTAAAAAATTTCAATTAAAAAAGCATTAAAAATTAATATAAACTACTTATAATTTATAAATAGATATCTTGCAATTCGATAACTCCGAATTTTCCGTTTTTTCCCATTTTGGTACCTTAAAAAGATTTATTCGATCAAATTTTTACATAATCATTTATTGTCATCGAGAATGAGTGAGTGTGCAAAGTTTGAAGAAAATCGATTGAGTAGAATGCATTCAAAAACAGGTTTCTAAATTCCATGAATACACACACACACATATATATATATATATATATACCCAGTGCTTTATTTCTAGTAAAAAAGGTTTGGGAACTCATTTTATATCTGTCTTTACCTTATGTCAGAAAGTACTATAATTGAATTTTCCCACTGAACACAAATTTATTTTACAGGAAATTTAATGACAAACGTTTTTATAAGAAAATGAGAGACTCAAAGATTTTATTTATAATAAAAACCGACCTGACTAAAGTTTATGTGGAAAAATCAAAAATGTATTCTACTGTATTATGATACTGTACCGTATTAGGCTTTAAAACAACTTCCAGAGTTTTCTCATGTTTTCATCAGACAAATCATCTCGATTTATTTTCTTACTTTGTGAGTTTAGAGCTGAATGTTTGCCTCGAAGCAGCCAAGAGTCTACGTACTTTGTAGGATCAAAATATGTTAGTGGAGGGCCGACCATTCTGATGAATAAAAGTGCCGAAACTAGAAAGTGCTGAAGCAGATAGTACTTGCCAAAAATGAACAGGTCCAAAGAAAAGTATTTCGGACGACGCACCTGTGATGGAAAAAGATTTGGTTGTTTCACCTGTGCGACGTGGTACATAAGAGAGACGCAATTCCAATCAATGATAAATCGCTCGACATCTCATTGATCGACATAAGGAAATGCGCGAAAATAAGTTGCTTGCACTGATTGATCAAAGAGTGCTGGAGAAGAGTATGGTATTCCAATGAAACAAGGTTTTTGTTGGGTTCTTTATCAAGATTACAATTCATTAACACCAAATTTTATTTATAACACAAATAAAAATTTTTAGTCGAGTAACTTTTTTTTCGTTTTCTTTTTTGTGATCAGATTCTTTATATATAAAAATATTGGATTATAAATAATGATAAGCTATTTTAAAATTGAATTGTTATTTTTTATTCTCTTCATTTGAAAATTAACATTCCACTATTTTATAAAATTTAATTTAAAACAAAATCAACATAATTTATTTTAGTCATATTTTAACTAAACAAAAAGATTTTTTATTATTTAAGAATTAGTTTAAAGTTATTTTATTTTATTTGTGAAAAACTTTTTAATTAAAAGATTTTAACGTTTTATTTATTCAATTCAAAAACACTGTATTACCCAAAATTATTTTAACGATTTATTCGTTCATTTTTTTACATGTTTTAATTAACTTAACAAAAGATATTTATCATTTCCAACTTTAGCTCAATTTTAATTAAAAATCATTTAGCATCTATACAATTTAAATACAAAATATAATTTACAATATTCAAATTTATTATTATATTATTACGATACATTAATGATAAAAGTTTTAATTTTTATTTTTTACGAAAACTGTTTAGAATTAATTATATGTCAAATCTTTAATTTGCAGAATTTAAAACTGAATTTAAGATTCAAAAATATCTGTTTTTTTAATTACTTTTCTGACAATAATATTTCATTAATTTACTTTTCAGAATAACTTTTAAAATTAATCCAAAACATAATTATCATTGGTTCTAAATATATTTGCCAAATCAATTATTTAAAAATCCATTATTTCACAATTAATTTCATTTTAAGATTTTCTTTTAACAAACAAAATTGAATTATTTAAAAAAAACTTTTTAAATTTAATTAACGATATTTATTGTTTAGAAAAACTTTTGATTTTAGATAATTTCTTATTTTAGAAATTCTTTACAAAAATTAATTATGTCAAAAATTTTAAGAGTGACCTGTCCCTCACAGTTTTCATTACGACCGCCTTTGAACAGACAAAATGATCGTATTTACGGAAAGTACAAGTAAAAACTAATATACCCGAGAGAGATCTACTTGTGGGACTGGATAATTTGCAGCCATCTGTGTTTGTTATGTTTGCTGTTTCATTGTATGGTAAAACGGAGTCTCGATTTATTGAAGGATATTATTATATAAAACAGTAAATCAAAAGGTTTATTGTGAATATGTGTACACAAATGTTCAGCGATATACGGTATGTAACGAATGACCAAAACTGGACGTGGTAGCACGATAGTGCTAAGGCTTCAATTCAGTTTCTTCAGTAGTATACTTCCGATTTAATTTCACTGGAAGATTGGCCATCAAACTGTTCAGACTCAAAAAAAGTACTATATCTGAAGCTAATTATTAACAAAGGCTCAGAAATGTCGACGTGACAAACTCTACTCATGATTTTAAAACGTGTTTGGAAAGAGCTTGGAATTGGATTTCACAAGTTACCCTTCAATAAGTCACACAAAATTTCTAGGTTAAGACGTTTTCATGGAGTGCACGGACGACAATTTGAATATCTGATTGTAATATAACATAAGTCTTTGAAAGCCTTTGTAAAAATAAATCGTTTGACAAATTTTCCCCTTTTCTGGCGACCGCCCTGTAGATAATAAAGGTTGTTTCAACAAAGTGATTATTGTGATCATTTGTTACCAACATACTTCAATGATAACTGTTGAAATGATACTAATTTTAAATGTTTCTTTTAGGTTATGTAATGGGATTGAAATCGTTTATCATACATAATTCCTAATTAGATAAATAATGTCCATGACTTGGTAAATAAGAATCATATTTACACAACTGGAATAAATAATCGTACAAATATTTGAATCTATGTGACATTAAATGAAGTAATGATTATTATTTCATGTAAATTACATTAAAGTCGAATGTATTACCGGTCATAAATGTCATGAGATAACTTGGAATTAGTTTTATAGTTATATTCACAATTAATGTTAATTTGATGTTAATTGTGATGTTAAATTTGTTTAAAATTAATTATAATAATAAGTACGTGTATATATATATATATATATATATATATATATATATATATTTAAATTTTATTTTCACGATTCTTTTTTACTTGAGTAAATTTATTGTTGTATATTAAACATTAAACGAAGTGAAATGCTACATGTCATCAACCGGGACATCTCAGCAGAAATTGTCAACAAAGGATACTAGTGCAGTGCTGAAATGGTCGAGAGGCAGTTTATCAGCCGAAACTGATCTAACAACCAGTGATTGGCTAGTAGAATTTGTCTCAGAAACGAGGTCGGAATGTAAATCTAACAACATGTTTGGTGAACTTCATCAGAGAGAATAATGGAACATGGAGAATGCAGAATCAGGGTCGTAAGTTGAAAATGCCACATAACAATTGGGATGATTCTGACTTAAATGATTGTCGAAAGACACATTAGCCATAGAAGAAACAATGAAGCAGTTCAATATAACCGGGACTAAGAGGCCGAAATGCGAATACAGTTCTTTCCAGAGAATGAAGTATTGGTAAATAATCTAGAATAAAACATCAAGGAAAATACGAGACAAATAATTCGAAGAATGCATGATAAAAAAATATATTTGGCAAAATATGTTAAAGGAAGGTAGAGAAAATTTTAAAAATCTTACGACCTGGGGTATAAGGGTGTCATTTAAAAATTTTGAATTGGAGTCGATATTTCAGAAAATATGCATTAAATATCAAAAATTAAAAGCAAATAAAAAGAAAATTTGTTTAAAGACAATTTTTTACATTGTTGATGTTTAATACATTCTCGAAAGCATTTGCGTCTTTTTAATTTCAAAAATGGAAATCAACACACAACCTCTAACATGATTAAAATTGATATTTTATTTTAATAAATCTTATAAATGTATAACAAATTATTCTGTGATAATTTCCATTTGTTTTGGAAGATACAGGCAATCGCACATCATCACTCAATTCTTATCTATTTTACAATTCCTGAGCAATTCATACACTTAATACAGGAGTAAAAATACTACAAAACAAAATGAATTTTTTTTCAAAAGATTGAGCTTATTTTTAATTATTAAGCATTGAGCCTAAATTATTTTTCAATTGATCATTTGTTTCTGAGATTTGATTAGAAACATATGTTAAATAATTCCACTATGGAATTATTTATTATGGTGAACAACATGATGACTCTTTTTTGTTATTTTACGAGAGAATCTGGTGCTTTATTTTTATTTATTTTGATTATTTAATTTAATTTTATATTAAAAAAGTTATTAAAATAACAAAATAATATAAAAGATATAATGGAAGTCACATGATTTATTACGGTAAGAATTAGAAGATTTATTACTAGAATTATTATGGTAAATTTGGTTATTGTGAGATTTTAACTATAAACAATTACTTAATTTATCAGAATAACTTATTGTCATACTAATCGGTAACGAAATATCGAAAGCATGTATAAACATAATTCCGATAATGATTATAATGATTATTCTACATTCATGCAATCACCGACAGACATAAACAATCTACATTCCTGTACATCTATTCGAACAACCAAATCATTATATCGATTGATTAAAAATATAAATGCAATCAAATCAAGGCGCATTATTTATTTCTTTCTTCGATTAAAATAATAATGCGGACAATAGCATGCTTATGTACCAAATATGCACAACAAATCTAAATTAGTGTGTGTCAAGGAAGTCTTAATTGTTATTCTTATTTCTTTAATCACTCAAATTAATAAATCTGAAAATGTATCAATCAATAATTGCATTCACATCGCCTCTGAACGAATGCTTTCAAGCTTTATTACTATATTTTACCTGTTAACCGGGCGCACTTCCACTTATGTAATGCTTGACGTGCATGTTTTTAAAGCGTGCTCATACGTCATACCCGATTAACAGGTTAAACAAAACAAGAAGTTTTTGCCAAAGTTTTGTATTTGTAACTTTGATTAATATTTGTTTAATAATTTTAATGTATATGATAGTATGGTTGAAGAGCCAAATTTAAACTGAAGTTACTGCAAAATGTATTTTCGTCAATTTATTTAAAAAAGAATTATTTTTAATTTAATTAAAAGTTTCCTTTGTTCGCGAACGACTAGTGGATATTTAGTATATTATCTTTCTACAGAAAAAAATATGAGGAAACAGAACAGATTTTTCTCACATCAACATCCTAAATATGTAAACAAAATGGTAGAGGTAAGAAACATAGTTTTGAAAATTTAACAAAAACCTTTACAATATAAAAGACTTTGGCTGGAAACCTACCTGGTAAATCAAATCATTAATTAGTCTCCGTGTTGTTCTAAGACTCACCACACATTAAGTTTCATTTTTTATTTCCAGGTTGTTGTATGATGGGTTGCAATTCTCTAAATCAAATTATCCTGCAACTTTGATGTGATTCTCGTTCGCATGGTAGAATTCTAGTATCAGATGACCCTGTCAACTTGAGCCCTTTCACTATATTTCCAGCTGTGGACTTCGGAAGATCTAACTTATTTGAAATTTCTGTCTATGACAAACCATATTATGCGTACAGTATAATGATAGCACGCAATAATGCTGAAATGCGCTTCTTTTTAGACAAAATAAACAAATATTTTTGAAAGTATTTGAAATTTTGATGGAAAACGTTAATATATATTTACTGACTATTGAGGAGATTAGGTTTAAAAAGAAATTACATGTGCTTATTGTTAGAATTTTAAAATATCATAAACATCTAGATTACTAAACATTTCAGCTGTGTTATTTCATATTATAATGAAAATCGAATTTCTAATGATGATAATTCAACAAAATTTCCAAAGTAGCTGTTTTCCAAATCATTTGGTCTTAGTTTCATATGAATTCACACTATCAGAGAAGTTTGTAAGTGATTGAAAAATATTTTCGTAATATTTTATTAAGCTGAATTCATACAGTTTTACTATTAGTTAAAAAATCTTTTACTAGTTTAACTGGAATTTGTAATTATAAATTAAACAATCACTAGTTTCAACTGACACGATAAAATAAAACTAAAAAACTTTGAATTTCTATCAAACAAAATAGACATTGATAAGAGCAATGGTCCATTAATGGGTCTATCAAACGCTCAATGATAAAATGATTTGCAATCTCTTGTTTTTATATGATAGAATAATACAATCATCCCTTTCTATAGTGGACATATTGGCCAAGATTAATAAAAGAAACCCACTAATCATATAAGATCTGAACCGTGAATTTATAAAAAATATTTAGAAAAACTAATATTTAAAGCTATTTTACTATTTTTTTGAGAATATTTATAAATTTTGCTTCAAATTTCTAATTTCATAGTAGCATCAGTGAAACAAATTATCTTGAAATTACATTGAGTAATGAAACTTAAATCAAAATTAATTGAAATTAGAAATTGATTTTCGATGATTAATGAAAACCCGAAATAAAAAAAACATTGAAGATTGTTATATTAGGTTGATGCAAAAGAAATGTCGTTTTTTAACCGTGAACTTTAAATGAACATAACTTTCTTTAGAATTAACTTTTTTAGTCAAAATAAAACACACTGTTGCCAACGGGTAACAAGTTTTTTATTCCAGTTTCATAAAATTCTGGAGTTCTGGAGGCGATGAAGTCGTCCAAGGCTCTTTCAGCATCCCCTTGGTTTCTAAAGCATTTTTCGCGAAGGAGCTGGCGGAAAGGTTTGAAAAGGTGATAGTCTGTAAGAGAAAGGTCTGGTGAGTACGGTGGATGAGGCAAAGTTTCATATCCCAGTTCGTTTAACTTCAGCATGGTCTTTCTTGTAACATGTGGACGAGCGTTGTCATGCAAAAGAATTGGCCCCTTTCTATTAAGTAATGCATTTTATTGAGCGGTGCATTTTGTCAATTTGCTGACAATACTATTCCGCTGTAATTGTTTCACCTTGTTTTAAGAAGCTGTAATTGATTAAACCGTGTGCGGATCACCAAACAGTTACCATAACTTTTTTTGGTGTAATTTTGGCTTCTGGAAAGGCTTTGGAGCCTCATTGAAATCCAACCACAGAGCTGAACGTCGTCGGTTGTCGTATAGGATCCATCTTTCATCGCACGTTACAATTCGATCTAGAAACGGGTCGCCTTGATTACGCAAAAGCAAAGAACACACGTTAAAACGACGATTTTTTATTTTCGTTTAATTCGTGCGGCAACCACTTGTCCAGCTTTTTCACTTTCCCGATTTTCTTCAGATGGCGAACAACTGTTGATTGGTGAACGTTGAGTTCTTGAGCAACTTCCCGTGAATTTTTATGCGGGTCGGCATTGATTAACTTCTTCAAATGGTCGTCGTCAACTTGTGATGATCGACTACCGTATTCTTCATGTTCAAGGCTCTCGTTGCCACTACGAAACTTAGAAAACCAACGTTGTAATGTTCGTAAATTAGTGGTATGTTGTCCAAATACATTGTTAATATTCCGAGCCGTTTCTGTCGCTTTTCGACCTAGTTTGAAATCGTAGAATAAAATTGTTCTCATTTCTTTCTTTTCTAAAATTTCTAAAATAAAATAAATTCACCTTAAATTAACAACAATAATGTCATACTTGGTATCAAAATATAGAGTAAAGTTTAAGCTTTAAAGTATATATAAATATGAATCTATTTATTAATGATTTTCTAAATATTTCAAACAATGAATATTAAATACATTAAAAACGACATTTCTTTTGCATAAGCCTAATATCACACTAAGAATCGTTTGATATTTATAGTGGTTAAATCGGTGAAAAGTCCATGGTTCAAAGTTACAATTCATACAGGCATGGAAGCCTACAATAAGTTTACTCTTCGAACATTTATTACAACACCGCTTATTTTGATCGAGAAATCAATTAAATAAGATAATAATAATTATAATAGAAGAGAGTAAAATTATATAATCAATATAAACAATTATAATAATTTAAATCATGTGAATAAATAGTGATAATACTCGGCATTACTAACCTGTAAGATAATAATGGTAGCGCTAATTGCTACAACCAGAACAAAATTTTTCTCCAGAAATTTTTCAAATTTTTCCCCGCATCCATCCTTATACGGCAAGGACGAGTCCGGATTCGCTGTTGTCGTTTGAGATGGTGATGATATCCACTTATTAGTGCTGAGATTCACAGTTGTGGTCGACGTGGGCTGTGTACAGTTGTTAGGACAGCACGAATCCGGTATTGATTGATTTACATAATTGTGCCAGTCGGATGAGTTGAAGACTCCGCAGCATTTATACTATCGTAATATCGGTATCAAGAGTAATGCCGTGTTAATTATAAGCAATAAATCACCAGAACACATAATAATGAATATGAAATTATTGGCCTTTCTACAATAATGTTTCTCCACGAAATATAAAAAGATTTGTTTTCCAATTTCATAATAATTTCTTTATAAAATTTAGAACCTTTGATAACAATAATTTTTCTTTATTTTATACATACTCAATATTATTCCCTAGATCAGCGATTCTCAAACAGGCGGTCGCGGACAGTATAAAAACGGTCGCGCGATAATGGAAAATTGCACTCTTATTCGCTTATATTTAGAAAATATTCGTTTTTATATAGAATTTATTATTTTTTATAAGGAAATTATTTTTTTTACAAAAAAGGTAACTGTAAATTTAAGTATAAAAACATTTATTTCTTAACACTAACGCTTTTTTGAAATGTTATAAGAGTATTTTTTAGGAAAACTTTGCAAGTTTCGTTTAAAGAGAATAATCTATAAATTCGAATTTTTGAATTTATTTCTTGCAAAACTTTTTACACTATAAATGATTTGAGCAACTCAATATATCAATTTTATCAAATATCTCCAATAATTAATTATTCAATTATTATTAGTAGCATTTGATATTAGAATAATTGTTCTTTTAAAGTATAATTCTGTGAATAAAGACTAAATTTTTTGGATATATTATCATGTGGTATTAGAAATTTACAAAATATTTTTTTTTAATTTAATATATTGTTTATTTTGATATTTTTATTTATTGATAGATTAAAAATTTGGATAATTTAAATTTACAAATTTTATTTTTTTTGGAAAAGTTTTTAATATTAAAGATAATATTTATTCTAATAAATTTTAAATATTAATTAAAATAATTAAAAAATAAATTTAGCTAAAATTAAATATTTTATTAAAAATATTTTTCTATTTTTTAATTTTATAAGTAAATTTATTCTTATATTCGAAAATATTTGAAAATTTTGTTCCTGTCAGAAATTATTAAAGAGTTTTGTGTTTTAGTTTAAATGCTTAATATATGCAGTAGCTTTATAACTTTTACTTTTAAATATTATGTATATAAAAACACTTATTATTTTTCACTTTTTAGTTAATGGAATCCTTTGTACACTTATTACTTTAATATGGGAATTTCATTACGGTATTCCTTAAATTTCATGTATTAATAGTTTTGTAAGGCAGCCGAAATTGTTACAAAACTAGAAATACATGAAATTTAAGGAACAGAGTAACGAAATTCCCATATAGAAGTAATAAGTGTACAAAGGATTCTATTAACTAGAACAGTGGTGTCAAACCTTTTTGCTGTGCGGGCCACTTCATACAACAGAAATGCAACGGCGGGCCACAATGGAAATGTCAAGTATATTATCAAACACAGAAAAAACTGTTTAACTAAGTATAAAAGGAAACATTTATTCTAAAAGAAACCATGCTACAGTACTATAATAACACTAACTGTTTATGCTTTTAGTGAAAATTTAGTCACTGTTATGTAAAATTACACTGTTTGTGGTTCTACTTAGATTTGTGAGACTTCTGACGCGGGCCGCACGATTTGCCTCTGAGGGCCGCCACTTTGACACCTCTGAACTAGAAAGTGAAAAAAACGGGTTTGTGTCAAATGACCGAATCCCAAAAGACCGAAATTAATTATTCTAGAATACAATAAATTTAAAATTAGTTGTTTTGAGGAACATTTTAAATGTTATGTACGTCGTTGTATGTAGTATTATGTTATTTTTAATTTTAAATTGAGATTTTTTTATTTTAAAATGAGATATTTTTTAAATAAGACTTTTCTTTTGAAATTGATAGTTTTGTTTTGAAAACGAGATTTTTTTATTTTAAAATAAAACTTTTTCAATAAATTGAGAAATAAGAATACTTTCAGTAGTTAGCAATTGCGGAAACAAACCGTTAATAGATTAATTACGTGGAATAGCACATCATTTGTCTCTTTAAATAAAAGTTTTTATCTTCGAATTTTTTTTTGAAAATTTCTATTTTCTATTATTCTTTTTTATTTATACTAGAGATTTTGGATTTAAATCGGAGATTTTCGATTTGTATTTTTTTAGAATTTAAACTTTTGATATAAATTTAGAAATTTTAATTCTGAAATAATTTTTATAATTTTTAAGCATTTATATTTTATAATTATAACTTAATACTTAAGCAATATAACCATTATTATTTATTTATTTAAAAAAATATAAAATTAAAAAATATCTTTCAAAATTCGGAAAAAATGATAAAAAAAATAAAACTTTATGTAAGTTGAGAAATTAAAAATATTAAAATAAATTTACATATATTCTTTAGTATCTTTCATTAGTCCTATATAATTATATATCTCATTTTCAAATAAAAAAATTTCAATTTAAAATTAAAAATAACGTAATACTACATACAACGACGTGCATAACATTTAAAATATTTCTCAAAACAACTAATTTTAAATTTATTGTATTTTAAAATAATAAATGTCGTAATAATTAATTTCGGTCATTTGACCGGATCCCAAAAAAAAGAATAATATAACAAATGTTGAAAATAATCTGTTATGTGAATGTAATGATTTCATGTAAATATATAAATAAAAAATACGGTACAAAGTACGTGCAACTATAAATAAACATCATGGAATTGGATTTTGCTTTATTTATAATATATTAAAAACAAAAAAAATTAATAAAAAAAACAAATAGAAAATAAATTAGAAATTCGATAAATTTTTGGAAAAGCTTTTTTTCAGAAAAATAATTAGAAAAATTATAGTGAAAAAATATTTTAAAATTCTTTTAAGGCTCGTGGACAAACAGAGTTCAAAATGATATCTCACCTGTCTCTGGATATTGTCGATCTCTTGCTTGTAATGTTCATAATCCTTCAGAATATCGAGCATATGCTTCTCCAGGCCAAACCTCAGCTGAATTGTTTATCACATTGTAAAAATAACAAAACCGAGAAATAATTATTAATCCTTCATATTGCCACCGAAACCGATTATGAAATGGAACTATGTTCCTATTGTATTCAAATATTTATTTGCAATGAACAACTTTATTTCTAAATTTAAGTTTATTTTAGTAAAAACCGAAAATAGTTACACTTGAACAAATTTGATACATCAATAATATTGTTTTAATATGTTTTTACGATTTTTTTAAACTAGTTTTCAACAAGAATAGACAACCTTTAGATTTATTTGATTTTGTTCAAACTATACTATTGTGAATTACAACTAGAAATAACCCTGTCGAATACCATGAACTAATTGAGATAAACAAAAATATAATAAATGTAGACGAATAACTGCAACTGAAAATTCATGTAACTTTTAATATTTTGTAAAATCCGAAAACGCATTATTTCTATAAAAAATAATCATCCAGAAGATCTAGAAAGAGAATTTGGACACCTCAAACCGATATTATAATTATCAAATAATAACTGAAAAACATAATTATAAAATAAAAATAATATTTTTAAATTCAAAAACAGTTTCTAGAAATAAATTGTTTAGTGAAAACAAATCAAAATCTAACTGTAAACTAAATAAAAATTTAAAAAAATTAAATGAAGGAATTTTTCGAAATAAAAAGAATTTATGAAATTATTTAAAAATTATCCAATTTTTACATTTATATTCATAAACAATATCAGAACAAAGTGTTAAAGGTGTAATAGATTTATTACTGAACATATTTTGAATTTTATGAGATCGTGATATAATTTTTAAATTTAATTTATTCTTAGCTGATTTTAACAATGCATTTTTAATGTTTTTAAATAATTCAGAATAAGGTGCAATTAAGCATAATTTGGGCATATTATTAATATCTAATGATTAGCGCTGTATAGCTATTTGCCCATACGGTTAGATATAATTGGCAGAAGTGAAAAGGAACCGTTTTGTGGAAATCCAGATTATGTTTGAGAATCAATTAGTGAGGGTAAAACCGGAAAACAGTACACCATGTACACAGCAATGGTCCAAGGGTGTTGACGTGAAGAGAATAGATCAAAGGAAATATCTAGTAAATTGCAACGGATTTTGCGGTCCAAGGCATATCGCAGACATTCGACCCAGACAGCCTGACTTGGTTGAAAATTCCAAGTCATATTATATGGATATGGAGGAAACTGCATCACTACCAGACAATGAAACACAAGAGGAACAATCATTGAACTGTAGGCCTAGAAGAGAAAGACGAAGACCGTCTTATCTAAATGATTACATTGTGGATAGTTTTTCTTCTGTGGACGAATCTGGTGGGAGAGTTGGATATTAGATATTTTGATTATTTCAAATATTTAATATTTGCTTTTTTGATAAATATTTTGTTTAAATATTATCAATTAAACATTGTTTAGTAAATAAACTTTTCGCGTGTTACAATAAATAATCACAAATTAATTCATAAATAATCACAAATTAAATAATTAATAATCACAAATTAATAAATAATCACAAACTAATAAATAATCACAAATTAATTAATAAATAATCAAAAATTAATTCATAAATAATCACAAATTAATTAATAAATAATCACAAATTAATTCATAAATAATCACAAAATAATTCATAAATAATCACAAATTAATTCATAAATAATCACAAATTAATTCATAAATAATCACAAATTAATTAATAAATAATCATAAATTAATTCATAAATAATCACAAATTAATTAATAAATAATCACAAATTAATTCACAAATAATCACAAATTAATTTGTAAATAATCACAAATTAATTCATAAATAATCACAAATTAATTAATAAATAATCACAAATTAATTTGTAAATAATCACAAATTAATTCATAAATAATCACAAATTAATTCATAAATAATCACAAATTAATTCACAAATAATCACAAATTAATTTGTAAATAATCAGAAATTAATTCATAAATAATCAAAAATTAATTAATAAATAATCACAAATTAATTTGTAAATAATCACAAATTAATTCATAAATAATCACAAATTAATTAATAAATAATCACAAATTAATTCATAAATAATCACAAATTAATTAATAAATAATCATAAATTAATTCATAAATAATCACAAATTAATTAATAAATAATCACAAATTAATTTGTAAATAATCACAAATTAATTCATAAATAATCACAAAATAATTCATAAATGATCACAAATTAATTCATAAATAATCACAAATTAATTCATAAATAATCACAAAATAATTCATAAATAATCACAAATTAATTAATAAATAATCAGAAATTAATTAATAAATAATCACAAATTAATTCACAAATAATCACAAATTAATTTGTAAATAATCAGAAATTAATTCATAAATAATCAAAAATTAATTAATAAATAATCACAAATTAATTAATAAATAATCACAAATTAATTCATAAATAATCACAAATTAATTCATAAATAATCACAAATTAATTCATAAATAAT